>PISX010004255.1:0-124463 GCA_004024625.1 Mellivora capensis
CTCTCCTTGTTAAGTGAACTTGGTCTTGGCTGGATTTCTTTTGATCTTCTGGGGGAGGGGCCTGTTGTAGTGATTCTCAAGTGTCTTTGCCCGAGGCAGAGCTGCACCGCCCTTACCAGGGGCCGGGCTGAGTAATCCGCTCGGTTTCGCTTTAGGGAGCTTTTGTTCCCTGAGCGCTTTCCGTAGAGTCCGGAGGACGAGAATGAAAATGGCGGCCTCCTAGTCTCTGGCCCGGAAGAGCTGAGATTCGGGGCTCCACTCCTCAGAGAAAATCCCCAGCTACTCCCATATCCCTCGCCTCTGGCCGCGCTCCGAGCTCACCCAGCCTGCTACCGGTTCAAGGTAACCCCGAGCTGAGAGCTCACTCATCAGCTCTATCTCTGTAGCCGGCTTCCCGCTCCGATACCTGCTAGCTCTGCGACACTCAGACACCCTTCTGTGACCCTGCGGGACCTGGGGCCACGCTGACCCCGCATGGGCTTCACCCCGGTTTAGCCTCTGGAGTGATGTCCCTCCATGGAGCAGACTTTTAAAAGTCCCGATTTAGTGCTCCATTGCTCCGCCGCTTGCCGGGAGCCGGCCCCTCCCCCGCGGTCTATCCTCCCGTCGCTTTCGATTCACTTCTCCGCAGGTCCTACCTTTCAGAAAGTGGTCGATTTCCTGTTTCCAGAATTGCTGTTCTTTCTCTCTTTGATCTCCCGTTGGATTTGTAGGTGTTCGCAATGTTTTGATAAGCTATCTAGCTGATCTCCTGCTACCTGATGTCGTCTCAGCTGCTACTTCTCCGCCATCTTGCTCCTCCCCCCTATCCCCACCAATCTTTATTATCTCTTATGCACTCCTGTTCTTCTTGTGTATTACCAACCTTATTCTGTAAGATTTGGGTTTTCAACACAGGCCTTAGAATAACTGAGAGGATATTGGAAGAGGTAAATGGGAAAAGAAGATTCTGGAGTATAAATAAATAGTAGCAAGACTAGAACTTCACACCCAGTCCACACCCGACTGAGAGTAGAAGAATAGAGTGATCAGCATATTTGAGAGCAACAAGAACACAGCCTACCTTCATTCATACTGTTAAAGAGATGCCAAGAAGCACCTCCCCACCCCACCCCCAGAGAGGAATGATTGGTTGTGAGTCTGTACTCAGGAAGCACTGAGGACCTGACCATAACCTGTTTGTCCCAGATAGGACTTAGAAGTACTAGAGCTGCTAGAGATACTAGGGCTATCTGGACAGGAACAGACACAGGTGATTGTCAACAACCTATAGTAATTAGGTTATAACCCAAAATGGTGATTCCACTTTAGACAAGAAAAGGAACTCCAAGAAGGACTGAAGTTAGCTTTCCCAGTAGTGTAATTTAAAAAAAAAAAAAAAGGAACAAATAGACAGAAATTAGCCTGAGGTATGGAAGAAATTGAAGTGTCAACACATGCACAGTTGAGTTTGTGAATAGTTATAGAAACCTCACAGAGGATCTAAAGATAGCTAAGTATTCACCAGGAGGCCAGGAAGGAAGGTGTCTATGGGAATAGAGTGTGGAAGCATGAGATTTATGTATTCAGAGCAGAGCAATCAGTTCATTTGGGCTGAAGTCCAGAGGCCAAGATGGGGCCTGACAAGAGAAAATATTGGAGAGGCTGCCGAAAGCCTTATCATGGAAGATATGGAAGAGAAAGAAGTTCATCCTGTAGGTAAGGAAAGTAATTGAACAGAACTCTAGATGCTGAGCAAGTTGGAGTTGGAGTAGATAGAGAGCCTATAAATTCCATTTTAGACATGCTGACTTGGAGATATCTCTAGAACATCCAAGTGGTAATGTGGACAAAATAATCTGGGGCTCAGGAGAGAAATCTGGGTTATTAATACATATATGGGCATCATCGGTCTATAAATGGTCATCAAAGCCATGGGGGTGTAGGGAATCATTTAAGGAAAGTGTCAAGTGGAAGGAAGTGAGAGAGAACCTTGAGGAAAACCCACATTTAATTGATAGCCAGAGAAAGAGGGTCCCAGAAAAGAGATGGAAGGAGGAAATATGACAAGGTATCATCATGGAAAATAAGGGAAAAGAGATTTTCAACAACTTATCAAAAATCACAAGTGCAGAGGAAAGATCAAATAAGAGTAAAGTATATGTACATGTGTACATATTGGGTCTAGTGACATGAATGCATGTATTTCCATGGCAAGGTCAATTTCAGTGGATGGTGGGATTGACAGCATATTGTGAGCTGAGGAGCAGAGGGGTCAGTGAGGAAATAGAGCCTGTGTACACAGAAAACACCAAGGAAATTTAGCTATGGAGGGAGAAATGGAGTTATATCGGGAAGGAACTTGGGGGTCAAAAAACATCATTTTTAAGGTGAGGAGAACTGCATAGGCTAAAAGGAGTCAAGGAAGGAATAGTTTGGAGATGAAGAAGAGGACTAAAGGGACTAAGGACTAAAAGGACTAAGAGGACTAAAACTTAATTTCGTTAAATAAACATTTCTATATCACTCATTATGTGCCAACCTTTGAATCACTTTACCAATATTAACTTACTTACTTAGTCTTCATAACAACAAAGAGAAATAAATGCTATTATTAACCTAATTTTCAGATAGGTAAACTGAGGCACGGGCAAGTAAGAGGTTCATCCAAGGTCACACAAAGTATTAACTGTAAATGCTGGGATCCAGTCCCAGGCCATGTTTCCAGAGCTCATACTCTCCCGCTGCTCCATGCTACCTCTTAAGAGAGACAGGGACAATCAGGATCACTCCTGGGAAGTCAGGAAAGGGTAGAACACAGGGTACAGGTGAGGGATAAACAGTGGGTAAGAAGAAGCATCTTTATCCCATGTAACAAGAGGTAAAGAAGGAGTGGGAGAAACACAAGCTAGGATCATGAGATTTTCAACTGGTGACTTCCATTCCTTTTTCTCTATAGTAAGAGATCATGCTGTTTACTGAGAGAAAGGTGGAGGCAGAAGGGGAAGAGTAGAAAATGGCCAGCCATTATGAACAATAGAGAGACAGCTGGCTGGAGGAATGCATAGAGAGGGCTGGCTGGTTGGCTGTATTGAGAAAGCAGCTGGGGTTGGTACCCATGAATATAAGGTGGTTGCAATCAAAGTGAGCTACATTGATTGCAGAGCCCAGGGCAAAAGGAAAACAAGGGTCCCCTTGTTCAAAAGGCTTAGAAAATGACTACTGAAGACAACTTATTTCCTTTCTTCCACAGTCTCTCTCTTGGCCAGTTAAGGTGCTTTTATTTATCACTGGGCAAGGGGATACTCTAGAGGAGTGCAGGACTTCATAGGGCCCAGTGACCCCACCCCTTGACTTGATGTGTGTGCATGTGTGACCCACTGAGGACCTCTCAGCAGCATCCAGACCAACACCCCTTCCCACAGGCCCATCCTGACCTATGGCAGCCTGATGACCTCCAATAAATTAAACCTGTACTCAGGATGCACCTGGTTCCTGGATGGAGGGTGGGAGAGAGGCTCACACCCACCTACCTAGTCACTTGCCAAATACGATATGGCACTCCCAGCCTGGGGCAGGGACAGCCATGACATAGTCACACAAGACACAGCCAGGATGGAATATTTACCAAACCTCTGGGGACAGA
This sequence comes from Mellivora capensis, assembly GCA_004024625.1. NCBI lineage: Eukaryota > Metazoa > Chordata > Mammalia > Carnivora > Mustelidae > Mellivora > Mellivora capensis. The sequence goes on from PISX010004255.1 coordinate 3,626, forward strand.
GGGCTGGAGGAGAGGCCAGGCAGGGCCAGGGATGCCTGAGGTGGGAAGTGTGTAGCCCAGAGCCCCTCCAGGAGGCAGGAAAGCTGAGAAGGGAACACACCTAAACTCAGGTTCCAAATCCCAGACACAACAAGGTACAGAAGGGTGGGTTTAGCATGTTTCCATTATTTTCTTTCTTAAGACAGACAATGGGGGTGGAGGAAAAGGGGACATACATGCTTGCCAACACACAAAATATTTCTGGAAGACCGAGATCTTCCTAATATAGCTGCCTTTTGTGGGTGGGACCAGGAGACCAAATATATAGAGTGAGAGGAAAGATTAGTTTTTCTTTATCCCCCCTTGTATTGTTAAAACTTCTTGAAAAATAAGGGGTGCCTGGGTGGCTCAGTCTGTTAAGCGTCCAACTCTTGATTTCTGCTCAGGTCATGATCCCAGGGTCCTAAGATTGAACAACCCTTGCTCCCAATCAGGCTCTGCGATAAGCATGGAGGCTGTTTTAAGAGTCTCTCTCTCCCTCTCCCTCTGCACCTCCCCACCCCAAACCGCTCCACACCCGCCCCTGCTCACTGTCATGCGTACACACTTTCTCTGTCTCATAAATAAATATAAATAAATAAATAAAACTAGTCACTAAAAAGTGTGAGTGAATGGAGGTGAGAAAATAGCGCCAATGACTCTGTAGGTTTGCTATAATGTCAAGAGGGTGCTTATGGTGAGCACCAGAGGCAAAGCCCAATGGAGACTCCATCAAGATGGATGCCCACATTTCTAACTAATGATGAAGGGCCAAAATGGAAGAGATGTTAAACAGCCGGATGAAGGCAAGATGGAATGGCAGGGCAGTAAATGGGGACCACCAAGCAGGGGTCATCAGGAGTACACTGAAGAATTAAGCTTTGAAAAAAGACCTAAATCTTCTGAAACTCCAAGAAGGGATATTCACGTAAGTGTAGATTGATGCAGGAGAAATCAAGGCCTAATTGTGTCACATGTTCTGTGAAGGAGGCAACCAGGGGCATCTTCTGAGGGAGGGGCGGGAGAGGGAGAGTTATCTATGTACAAACATTTTGAAAAGATCTGAAAGAAACACCTCAAATACTTAACATGGGTGGACATGAAGGATATTTTAATTGCTTCTTTGTACTACTTTTTCTAAATTTGCTAAAAATATTTTTTCTACGTTTTTCAGTAATTTTGTCCTGACTACGGGTGAAGAAGTCTATCAGAAAAGTGAAAGTGATAATATAGGTCTCATTTAGGCCCTCATTTCACACCCAGCTTGCCAACTCATCCTAAGAGAAAGAGGTTCTGGTACTGCAAGCCACCAGGCGGGTAATGACACGGGCTTGGTCTTCACCCTCCCCTGCCAAGCAGCCATGTTCCTCTTCCAGCACCTACCTCTGTCTGGGCACCGCTGGATTCTGGGCAGAGGATCTTCAGAAGAAAATTCATGAACCCACTGTGTGGGGGCCTCAGCCCAGGTTGAACAAAGCCTCTGACTATGTCTCAAAGCAGCCTCTCAGGAAAGAGGTTGTTGGCATCTAAGACTCAGACCAAAAACTTCTGTCTCCACAGCCCCAGAAATGTGCAGCACCCAGGCCCTACACTCCTTCCACCAGGCTGGCCTCCTCAAAAGGAATTCTGGGCTCCGAAACCAAATAACATTTAACAGTACATTTTTCAACAATAACATATACACAGGCCAAAACCCAAACACAACATCTCTTCCTGAGCAACTTGAAAAAGTGGAGATTATGAAACCAGAGAAAAGACAACTCGTGGAGGCTTAGGGCCTATGCAGCTGCAGCCCTTCAGAGATATGGATAGGGAACATTCTAGAGTTCAACTTGCACTCCTTCATTCCCACACCCGAATAGCTTCCCATATCAATAAATAGGTTCCTTATTTGGGTTCATCCTGTCATGTGCAGAACAAACATCTTGCTTCCAAAAACTAAAGTGGAAAATAAGTCTATAAAGTCTCTTCTAGAAATTCAGATGGTAACTAATATGGTTTTGTTAATCTGTGTCTCAAGTACTTACTTGCGAAATTCCTATCCTATTCAACAGTGATCACTTCAAATTTGCTCCACAGCATTTTAGCCATAAAATCACCTCAGACAATTTTGATAAATGTAATCCAGCACTAGCTCCAACAGTGAAGAACATCCCTTTAATGAAGCAACCTTCTGGAACATTCCCAAAGAAGGACTACAGCTGACAATATGCTAATGATAAAGGAGTTGTTGCTGAGGAGGAAATTTCTGTGCTGAAATTCTCGAAGATTCTGCCCAATTTCCAAATCTCTTAGAAATGTTAGAAAAGAATTGAAAAGTGAAAGATTTCTCCAGGGTTGTGTCATCTCATGCTGTCTCTGTGGAGTCTTTAAGCAGTTACGGAAGGATTTGGATTGTAGCATCTCTCTTTGAAATTGGCAGTGAAAAATTAATAGTTATGCCATTTAAACAAAAAATAGCTTTAAAACTTATAGGCCCTTCCGAAATTGATTGGATTTAAAGAAAAATGTGAAACTTTTTATTACCTCTGAACTCAAGGAAACTGAACTGAGTGAATGCCTATGTTGAGCCAAGAATAGCAGTCTATTTAAACTATATGAAATAGTGCTGATTTTCATGGCTCTTAACTAAAAATTCATTTCCTTCACTCTTAAGCCTAAGTCACATTCAATTCTATTACTCTATGGGATGATTGTGACTTGAAGACTTTTATAATCTAACTTTTACTGATGACCTATATGCTCTAAAGAGCCGAGCTGCCTTTCCCTAAGAGAAATGGCAGTGGGGTTAATCCAGCTTATTTGAACGAAGGGCTGCCAACTGCCAACCCCCATTCAACCTGCCTTAATACAAACCACTGGTATAAGTATTATTCTTAGAATCTTTGAACTGGGTGAGGCTTTAGAGATCATCTAATACAATGTTTGTCTGCTTCTTGAACTTTACACACCTAAAAATGAATAATTATTTTTCCAAACGTACAAGGTACAAAAAATAACCTCAAAGAACCAGAAGTATGTGGTTGGCTATGTATAAATAGCAGGCATTTTCTGTATCTAGCATGTAGATGGAAAGAAACCACTTGTATTTTTGTCGAATTTTAAAGGGTATGTTCACAGTTGATTATTAAATTTTAAATATGCAATGTGACCCAGGCCAAATAAATCACTATGTATTACACAAGTACAGTTTGCTCTAAATTGTACTGAGCAGTAGCATATAGTCCAACATATAAGTATACAAACTCATATGAGTTCACTCTGATATTTCTCCCAAAAAGTAATTTTAAAAAGAATATCGCTCTACCTTCTTGGAGGAAAAGTGCTTGATTTCAAATAATGGTTGTGCTATAGTAATTTTCCTCTTTTTAATCTTTTAGATGACATATATTGGAGAATCTATAAAATCTCAAGATAGAATGTCAGTAGATCATATTCCAAAGCAGTCAACAGTTTGAGCACAGTTGATCACTCTCCTCCCTAAAACACTGTCTTCAGGGGCACCTGGGTGGCTTAGTCCATTAAGCGACAGGCTCTTGGTTTTGGGTCAGGTCATGATTTCATGAGTTATGAGATCAAGCTCTGTCTGGGGCTCTGTACTCAGCGGGGAGTCTCTTTAAAAATTCTTTCCTTCTGCCCTTCCCAATACTCACGCATGTGCTCTCTCTCTTTCTCTCTCTCAAATAAATAAATAAATAAATCTTAAAACACACACACACAGAGTCTTCACTTGCCCTCCAGACACCACATTCACTTAGTTGTTCCTACTACCCACTGTGTGCCCCTTCACATAGCCTTTTACTAGTTCTTCATCTTCTCAACTTTTTTTTTAAAGATTTTATTTATTTACTTGAGAGATAGAGTAAGAGAGAGAAGAGAGAAAGGAAGAATGCACAAGAGCCATGGGAGGGAAAGAGAAGCAGATTGCATACTGAGCAAGGAGCCTGACGTGGGACTCTATCCCAGGACTCTGGGATCATCACCTGAGCAGAAGGCAGATGCTTAGCCAACTAAGACACCCAGGCACCCATCATCTCAACTTCTTAACACTGAAGTTCCTCAGGTTTCTCCTGTGTTGCTTCTCATCTCCATTTGTTCCCCCAGTGATCCCAATCCAAATTTATGGCTTTGAATGATATCTATCCAGATTCATATCTGTAGCCCAGAACTCTGCCCTGAACTTCAGACACAGATATCTAGCTACCAACTTGACATCTCCATTTGAGTATTTGAGAGACATCTCAAATTTAACATACACAGAACTGAGGCTCAAAACCTCCTCTTCTGGAATCCTCCCTATCTCTGTTATTGGCAATTCCATTCTTGCAGATACAAGGAAAAGACCTTGGAATTATCTCCAACTCCTCTCTCTCTCTAATACTCCACATCTATTCTATCCATAAATTCTGTTTTCCTTCTCAATAAATACAGAATTCAACCATACCTCCCCATGTCCATCACTCCAGTCCTGGTTTAAGCCACCATCCCCTCTGCCTAGGACTATCACAGCATCTTCCAAACTAGTCTCTCTGCTTCTACATATTCTCAACACTGCAAGCCTCAAGTTCCTTTTAATCTTCTCTAGTCTTGCTAATCTGTGTCTCGAGTATTTACCTGTGAAGTTCCTATCCTACTCCAGTACTGAATGCGTCAAACTTACTTAAGTCAGATAATATTTCACCTCTGCTTAAAACCTGCCAATGATTTCTCAAATCACTCAGAGTAAGCTACACGTTACACTGGTCCATATAGCCTCACACAATCTGCCTGTCCATGTATATGCACATGTCTGCACACACACTTACACACACACTCACACACACCCCCATTCCTTCTCTGATCTTATCTTCTGCTGCTCTCCTTTTTTATTCTGCTCTTGCCTATACCGGCCTCTTGATTGAGTCTCAAGCATTCAAGACACTCCTGTTACAGGAGTCTTTACACTAACTGTTCCTTCTGCTCTTCCCCCAAATCGACAAGATGCACTCTCTCACTTCCTTTGCTCAAAATTTCTTCCTTTTTTTCTCCTTACCACTTATCAGTTTTAAATATATTTTATAAGTTGAATATTGAATTTATTTTCTTTCTTGCCCACTAGAATACAAGTTTCATGAGGGCAGAGATTATCTGTTTTGTTTTCTAGTATATCTGTAGTTCTAAAGACAGTACCTAACAGTGATCAATAAATGATTGTTGAAGTGAATTCAAACATATGCTTTAAACAGCTGCCATGCTATTACACAACTTTTCGTGCAGTTTTGTTTCCTTAAAATTAGATACTTTTAAAATTAAAATCCTTGATTTTTGTCATACATATTCTAAAGACTCTTCTTTCAGCTACACACTAAGGAAAAAAAAGATAAATAAAGATAAGGAATAGAGAAATAAATGGTGAATATATTCTTAACTTGTTTTGCTTCAATTTTATATGTCTACAGAGGTCAATGAATTGATTTTTTTTTTCTAACCTTGGACAGAATTTCACATATCCATCACAAGTCTTTTTCAGCTTTAAAAAGTTTATTTCCCACTGAATAAGAGATATGAAAATATACTCATTAAAACTACAATTTCATAAAAGACAATCATAAAGATTGATGTCATTAATAAAGATTTCGTTTACTTACAAATTGTGTTCCAGAAATCTGTCTGCCAATCAGTCTAATGGGATTATTGTCATTTTATTGAATGTACATTAAATATTTGATCTTAAAAACTCATAAATTATGTTGTGCTATTATCTAAAAATCAATTATAAAGTATTTGTTTATTACATTTACTGCCTGATATAATGGAACCAAGGGCAACAGATTTTACTGTCTGTCTCTTACATACACACATGCATGTATATTCAGCACATACACAGATAGACTGAGAACTTTTGCCACAAAAGGAAAACATTTAACTCTATTTTTGAAGAGAGGAAAGATCAGAAAATAAATTACCCATTCAAATTCAGAAGGGTAATTTGAAGTAGGATGAGACCTCTATCTGACTTTTAGTCTACTGCTCAACCCATGACTAGGAAAAGCATTTTTCTTTCAAGAAGAATACAAAGAGGGGCGCCTGGGTGGCTCAGTGGGTTAAAGCCTCTGCCTTCGGCTCAGGTCGTGATCCCAGAGTCCTGGGATCCAGTGCCACATCTGGCTCTCTGCTCAGCAGGGAGTCTGCTTCTCCCCCTCCCCTCTCTCTGCCTGCCTCTCTGCCTGCTTGTGATCTCTTGTCTGTCAAATAAATAAATAAAATCTTAAAAAAAAAAAAGAATACAAAGAATGGATAATGTTGGTTATTCCAAAGAGAACTCAACATGGTTATGACTATTTATCATTTACCCAGAGCTCACAAACACAATAGTTGTAAAATTGTAAAACAATAAAAATCCAGGTGGCTGCAGTAAGAGGAGAATTTTTTTTGTAGAATTCAGAAGTAGGAATGCAAAGAATTGATGTTTTCTTCAGGGTTGAAGAGAATTTTTCAGGTAATGTTCAGTCTAGAAGTTCGTCTGTTATACTTCTATGAAAAGAAGAAATTACATAAACTAGCCTTCTCAGCACAGGATGTAGAGACTAAGGATCATCAGGGAAAACATTGGTATCACTACTACACTGGGCATCACTGAGAAAGAACAATGAAGGAAACCAATTCTTGTTTCCTGTATCATAGATGAGCTAACCCAAAGGATCAAGTGGCCAAGTCACTCACAGGAATCAAGGATCTTACTTACCCAGTAATCAAGCTTTACTGATAATTTCAAGAATACAGTAGCCAAGGTACACAGACACAGCAGGATGAGTTCTGATATCCCAAGAACTCTATAGGTTCTTACATTTTGCACTAGATGTAACGTCTGGGCCCAAGCAATGAGTGTGCTCTCCATGTAAAGTATTATTTTCCCTCCTGGCAGAGTGCACTCTAGGTTCTATCTCTGAAAAATACTCAAAAGTCATATATCTGTGACATTTTCTAAGAGGGCATGTCTTATAAATCCATAGATATGTTTGTTTGCCATAAGCATTCTAAATCAGAGACATCCTCCTAAAATATTCCATGGATAAAGACTCCCCTCTTATAAAACACCACTAATGAGGCTGGTTATTAACATTCTTACCAGGATATTATACCCTCTCACCTGTCTCCTCTCTTTCTTGGGCTTTGACAGAGATTCTCTCCTTGACTGACTCTAGTCAGCTTCTTCTGGGCACATTTTACAATCAGGTCTTGAATTTGGACTTCTGTATTTGTCTTTGAATTGTCCAATTTTAGCAAGAATCCTGCTAAGTCAGGATTCTTTGCATCCTCTCCTCTCCACCCTCCATATGTGATTATTCTGGTCAGCTTTCAGCAAGAATCCTGTAAGGTCAGTTTACCAGAATCCCCTCCTCATTCTTCATGTTTCCTCTTAGCAAATTTCTATCCACTGCCCCCCACCTCCTCCTTGGCTATGAATTCCTGATCTCTCTCCTCTTCTGCAAAACCCCATTGTAGGAGATCCCTCAAATAAAGTCTTCCTTACTGTCTTTAATAATTATCATGAATATTTTTTTTTCCTTAACAACATGCACTCCCATTTTCCCATAAAGGAAGGCCATCTTCTTTCTTCATGCTGATCTACACAATAGCAGATACTACTATGAAAATACAGTTAACAATTACCCAGTACTTAGAGTTTTAACCTTAAACAAATCTAGACAAAGTGTCTGGCAATTCTTTGCAATTAGTACAAAAGTTTTGATATAAGGGAGGAACTTTCCAAAGCCAATTACTGCAAATTTGAAATGCCACCAAATTTGAAAAGACCACCAAACACATGATTTTAGTAGGACCAACTCAGAGCTAATGCCCTTAGCCTGTCCACTATATATTATCTACAATTTGTTGTGTAGAAAAATATGCTTAAATATTTATTAAATTGTATCTATTATGTGGTTTCTATTTTTCTCAAGAAGTGTTCTCATTGTTGTTAATATGGTTCAAATTTAATGACTCCCTTCTGGAATTGTTAAGCTGAACCAGATGATTCACCAAAACATTTGCAGTGTCAAGATTATGGTACCCAAAGTTGGTTTTAAAAAATTATGCTGTGTTGCTACTGGAGTGCAATGCACATTATATGCTCTCATTATTTTTTATAAAGTTCTCCCAGGTACCATAAGGAGCAAATTAAACACATAAGGACTTTGCCCTCAAGGAAATTGCAGTTTAAAAGGGTCACCAAACTGAGAAATCAGCAGAATGACTGTTCTTACTCTGACCCTGTTGAACTGACAGATGTCAATGAAACTAATGATAACAGTACAGAAGGACATGCTGTCCATGAATAATGGAGACCTAAACCCTGGCTCTGCCGTCAATTATTTGTTGGGCCCTAGCACACTTCCTTCTTCTGGATCTCAGCTTTATCATTCATGAAATAACTGAAATTGGATTAGATACTGCAAAGGGTCCTTCACAGCCTAAATTCATGAAGGAGAGACATACAATAAATATATGAAGAGAATTAGCATTCATGATGTCAGTCCTATGGAACATGTTATTAAGTCCCGAGAACTGAGTGCAACACAGTGTGTATTTCATTTGGAAAATTCACGTGAAATACTGCATGCAGAAATGATCTGAAGTCTTGGCCCTGGAGCCTTTATAAAAATAATAGGATTGTGGCCCATATTTTGGCCCCCAGTTATTTGAATCCCATGAGTATGGGCCTTAGCTTTGTATGCAAAAGTCTATTTAGGTAAAATGTCCTAGTAAGCTTTATGCCTTTAGTTCAGTCACACACAAGAATGGCCTATTTGTAGGAAAAGGGAACATCATTTCAAATCCTTAAAAGGGGGGCGCCTGGGTGGCTCAGTGGGTTAAAGCCTCTGCCTTCGGCTCAGGTCATGATCACAGGGTCCTGGGATCAAGCCCCCGCGTCAGGCTCTCTGCTCAACAGGGAGCCTGCTTCCTTCTCTCTCTCTGCCTGCCTCTCTGCCTACTTGTGGTCTCTGCCTGTCAAATAAATAAATAAAAATCTTTAAAAAATAAAAAAAAATTTTAAAAATCCTTAAAAGGGAAATTCAAACACCTCAGAAAATACATGCACATTTTCTGGTCCAAGTACTCCTAGAAGAAGCTGAACTACCTCTGTGAACAGTTGGAGGTTCACTGCTAGTGGATCCCACATGGAATGACAACCCAAAGATTAGGGATCTACATGCTCTAATCACAGGAGGCTCCTTCCCAACTCTGACCAAAGTGAGAGAGGTTATTATGCTAAGTGACTAAGCCTGGCACAGAAAGATAAATGCCGTGTGGTCTCACTTATATGTAGAATCGAAAAAAGTTGAACTTGTAGAACCAGAGAGTAGCCTGGTGGCTGCCAGAGACTGGGAATTGGGGAGAGGAAGAGATGTTGGTCAAAGGATACAAACTTTCAGTTCCAAGATGAAGAAGTTCTGGAGAGTTAACATACAGCATGGCCACTACGGTTCATAATAATGAATTTTATACCTGAAATTTGCTGAGACATTTTTTACTTGTAAGGACCTATTAAGCAAGAGGCTTCCATTAAGGTTAAACAATAACCTTGTTGTTTAACCCTTAAACTGTCCCTGCTCCCCTTCCCCCAGGAGACTTACTTAAAAACAAGTCCCAGAAACCAGCCCCAGGTAACAAAGCTCAAATACAAGGGTGGGTCTGGCCAGGTGGAGACATCCATCAGTGGGGGGGATGCATACTGTCTCCCTAGTTACCAAGGAGTATGGGCCCCGCCCTTTGGGCGCCAATTCTGACCAAGGTGATAGGCTGGTTCAAATGTCTACTAGGGTAAATTGTAATTCAATTGGTCGCCTAGCATGACTGTGCAGCTTTCTCTGTGTGTTACAGTCTCATTGGCCACCTGTGCGTGACCAAGCCCAACCGCATGGCCTTTGCCCTTAAAAGCTAGTCTGGGAAACAGAGAAAGGTCACCCTCTCTGTAAGAGGCGCGTCCCTGGCTGGTCAGTTTGATTCTTGATGCTTGGTGTGAAATAAAGCTTTGCTTGACCTTCGCTTTATATCAGGCTCGCTCCTTTAATCATGGGCCCATTTTGGGGGGGCATAACATTACTGTTCTCACTACAGACACACACACACAGAGGTCACTGTGAGGAGATGGATGTGTTAATTTGATGGTGTAATTATTTCATAATGTACATGTACGTTAAACTATCACCTTATACACCTTAAAAATATACAATATTTATTTGTTAATTCTACGTCCATAAAGCTAGGTGGGGAAAAGAAATCATTCCTGAGGAGCTTAGATGCTAAGCCTTGAAACTGGCAAAGCATAAGCTGACTGCAGAAGTTATGTAATTCTTTTCTGAGTCTTCCATAACTCTAAAAATAAAGAGAAGGGAGGGGGGAATCCAGCTTGAGTATTTTTTTTAAAAAAACACCTCATAATGGCAGAAACATTTGAATTTCTTAACTGGCGCACAAGAGAGAAGAAGAAACGAGATGGGTAGAGATTTAAATTCAATTCTTTTCTTCTATTGTGTGAGACAACAGCATCAACAACTGGCAATTGAGAGAAGAGATACATCATTATACTTATTTATAGCATTAACTACTTTACATTCAGCCACACAAGTGAAACTGTAAAAAAAAATTATAAAGGGAGTATGTAGTTCTTTCATTAGCTTGTCTGTAATACTGGATTGGTCCATAAATTAATGTGTATAAGAGAACGAAAAAAAAAAAAAAAGAATTCAGAGCTCTGCCATTGTAATTACAGCTCTTTAAATATCAAAAGGCACAAAGAAAGATTCCTTTTGAAAAGCCTACCGACTCTCTTGGCAAGACACTATTAATTACTTGCATAAATCTGCAGTTTGTACACCCAGAGCTATGGGTGACATTATTACATTATCCAAGCTTTTAACAGTCCCCATTGGTCTCAGTGTGTGTTTCTGTAAATTCTTGTTTACCAAGCGATCTCTCTGTAAACGTCAGCCTCCTGCTCAGAGGGAATGAGAAGAGCTCTGGGACAACAGGTAGCTTAGAGTCCCCCATCACAGTCTATAACTCACACAATTCAATTAGAGAAACTGTACCATGTGAATTATTAAATTAGGCTGGAGATTGCCATGAGCAGTAATAATATCACAATCTTATTTAAAAACAAAACATTTGGCTTCCAAAAACAAACTGATATAAACAAACAGCATGGGCAAATGGAAAATACAGAGTGGGCCTGGGACCTAAATTAATAGTTAAAGCCCTAGAGAAAGGACATCTAGAGAAGCACTTATATCTTAGAAAATATTTGCCTCCAAATTTCTAGCTTTTATGTAGAAATTTAATCAACATTTTTCTTTTGAGCATCCATTGCATGGAAGTTTAACAGAATTAAAATCTGGCCCATGGCTCTATAGTTTTGCAATAAATACAGACTCTGGGGAACAAACTGCTTTGGGGGGAAACAGGGGGAGTGTGTTACTTGACAAATGAAAACCTAAATTCAAAGCAGCAAATCCATCCTCTGTTGTGCCCAAGTGCTAACTCTCAGCTTTAACCATGTGAAAGAACCTTTTGCTTTTTTTGTTTGTTTGTTTTAAAGGAAGATGGATTTACGACCATTTATGAATTGGTCCACATCATCTATTTGGGGAGAGAGAAGCAGGAAAAGCAGACAGCATGTCCAAACATAAACTGCCTGAAGAACCTCCTCTGGAGGAGAAAGTAGTAGGTGCTCTTCCTTGCCCCAAGGCAAAGCCAAAGTGGCAAGAGATTAGGCTTCCCTCAGGTCAGACCCTTATAATGACTGCAAGTATCAAAGACGCAAGGACTGAACTTCGAGGTGACCCCACTCTCACAGCCGTTATACCCTAACGTGACACCACTTAATAATACAAGTTGTTGTGTTCCTCCTAATTACCAACAACCAATTAGTTGTAAGACTTGGCCAACAGCCGATTCTGTTGATATCATGAAGCTTGATATGGAACAGAATGGAAGAGCTCCCTTACATCTTCTCCATTCTTCATGCTTCTAATCACATAGATGAGTAGAGGACTATTTTATAGTTTGGAGGTAGAGAGATAGGGAAGGTATGTGATTTTTTCCAAATTTTCACAAATAATCGGTGGTAGAGTTAGGATCAAACTTGGATTTATCTCCTACACAAGGATTCTTTTGCTATTATGCTGAGAGTAGAAAGTGTGAATTGGTGAATATTTATTTTCCTTAAATCTAGCAACTGTTTTTTGCTGTGGTAGCCATAATCTAGCTAAATGAATGTAAAAAGAAAAGAAGAAATAAAAAAACCAAACATAAGAACAAACATCATATAGGAGTTAGGGAATGCTTGTCTGGAAGGAGGATTGAGTCACACATGAGATCATGTCACTTTCTTACTCAGAACATTTCAATATCCTCCTTTCATTGATTTTTCTACTGAGATTCAGACTTCACTATGACTTTGGAGGATCTGGCCCCTAAGCCACTGCTTTTCTAGGTCATCAGACTCCCTTGTATCAGTAGTGGTCTCATACTGTCTTCCTCCCTAGATCATAAGCCTCATGCTTGTCCTTATTGTACACCATTTTATGGCAGCCAGCACAGAGCCTAGCATACAGTTCATGTTCAATAAATATACGTTGAATAAATGAAGTTACACATGTAAGAATCCTTGGAAATTTTCCAGGATGTAAAGTACTATTAAAATATTAGGGTTTTTAAAATTTAACTCTTACTGCATTTGGAAACAGATTCTTATACACAATTTCCAAAGAACAGATTTGTGGCCCATAGCTGTAAATGTTACATTTTACAATGACATCTAGATGAGCCAGATTAATTCAATCATCTAGCACCCAACTCTTTGTACTACACAACCTAAGCATCTTACATCCACCTCTCATTAAAGAAAAAGAGGGCTCTTCCATGTCCAGGAAGCATAAAGAAAAAGGCATGACCATTCACTTCCTCCATTCTCCCATCCCTGATTCAGGGCAGGATACTCTCAGATCACACACAGTTATCCTCTAGGGACAGATGTGCGTGATAGCAAATATGATGCTGTCAGTCCCTCCCTGACCATAACTTGCTTTATTGAGCTGCATTTCTTTTTTTGTTTTGTTTTGTTTTGTTTTGTTTTAAGATTTATTTATTTATTTGGCAGACAGAGATCACAAGGAGGCAGAGAGGCAGGCAGAGAGAGGAGGGGAAGCAGGCTCCCTGCAGAGCAGAGAGCCCGATGTGGGGCTCGATCCCAGGACCCTGAGATCATGACCTGAGCCGAAGGCAGAGGCTTAACCCACTGAGCTACCCAGGTGTCCCTTGAGCTGCATTTCTGTCAAGGATCCTCCACAGGAGACATAGAATGGGCCTCAGGACATTATCCAAACAGAAAGCTTGGGCCAACCAAGTCCTTGATCTCAATGGAGCTTCAGTCCTTTGTACAGAAGTCCCACTTGCTCTTTACCTTCAGGGAAGCAGAATCTCCCTACTGGATCATCTCCCCAAAGCCCAGGAGCTGGGCTTCTCTCTCTTACATACATGTGTTTATGAGAGTATGGTATATGAAGAAAAACATCAACTACTTTTTCTTGCTGGAGATGCCATATGAATTAAAACATTTTAACAGTCACATACATCATGCTGCCTGGTGTTACATCATTTCTGGTCCATTTTTGTAAAAGAAAACACAGTCAGTATCATAAACTAAGCCTTTCATTTATTCAGGTCCAAAGGATGGATATATTATATATCTGGATGTGTGTGTATAGATAGATACAGAAATGAAGGTAGATATATAGAGAGATATAGATATGCACAGCAAAATCTCTCTCTATGTAAGTAGATAGATAGGTTTGATGGGGTTTGGGAACATAGGTGAGGTTCAGTGGTGTGAGGTCCAGAGCCAGTGACCAAGAAAGAATTTTTGAGATGTCTTTGGTGCAAAATAGTGGTTTATTAAAGCATGAGGACAAGACCCATGGCAGAAAGAACTGCTGCACCAGGGTTGTGAGGGATGACTGATTATATATTATATATTATATATATTGGAGGAGGTAAGGAAAAAGGGAGGTTTCAAAAAGGATTTTCATATGTTAAAGAAGATTCACAGGATATCGGAGGCCTTATGTTGTCAAGTTAAGGTTGTTTTTCCCTTTAGCAAGGCATCAGCATTAAGATAGTTGGGAGCTTCCTGGAGGAACAATACACTCACCCCCTTCAGGTATCTGTCAATGGGCTGCAGGTTACAAGTACATTTAATTGCATCTACTTTTTTTTCTGGAAACTAGGTTATTGATAGAAATGCTTTGTTCTTGTAGATTCTAAGACATTTGTAAACTGAGGGAGACTCATGTCTTGTAGGATTGTGATCTTTATAAGTTAACTGTTTGTTTTCCCTTTCCTTAGTTTTAGGGCAGCTAGGGGTACGTGAGGAATGTCACATATAACCCATCTAGGGGGTGGGGTGGGGTGTCAGCTTCTGCTGTGTCCTCCGCTTGCCTTTTGTTCCCTCATCAGGTAGATTATTATATTACACATAATATGATATATATATAATATGATATATATATCAGATTTTATATTTATCAGATAACATATATATGTCAGATAAAGTCTCTATATTCTATTTGGGGGAGATAGGCAATAAATAAGTAAGGAGGTATATGTCCAAAGTGAAAGTGCTAAAGAGAACAGAAAAGCAAAAAACGGGATAGGAGAAAGGAAATGATGGCCTAAGGCTAGAGAGAGCCAGATTATGTGAGATGGTCATCGGGAAGGCCTGTACAAAAGGATAATATTGAGTAAAGTCTCTATGGAGAACAAATCTATGCAAATATTTGTGGAAATGACTCTATATACATATATATAGATATACCCACATATATATATATGTATATACATACATATATATATATATACATACATACACATATGGAACAAAAGTACAAATAATTGTACTTAGATGGGGAGCATGCTCTATTAACTGTATTTCTTATTTTCTGTATTCTTGTTGCTGTGGCATCTGGGCCCTTGCTGTTTCTGGAGAGATTGACCCTCCCTCCCAGGATTAGTTTAATTCCTAGAGATAGCAAACAATTCACCCTAGGAGCATATCTATTTCATATGCAAATGAACAAATCCAAACTCCTTATTCCCAGCCACTTTCTTTACTGGGCTTTTCTACTCTGGGCCAGTATTTCCCTGTACTAATTATCCCAGGAGCAGGTATCAGACAAATAGAGACAGCTCCTATTTCCCAGATACCACTGAAGTTATTCAAACTCGCCAATCCTAAACCTACTAAACTCTGTTTTGTTTCACCTTTTCCTGAAGAAGCCACAATAAAAAGTCACTTGTCCATACTTCCTCCTCGTTCCTTCCACCTCCTGGCTGGCCCTGGTGCTTCCTTGTGTGGCCCTACATGGCATGCCAAGCCTTCTGCTTCTAAACTGTGAGTTAAAATTTCTTCCTCCATGACAGTCATTTCGATGGGTGCATGACTTATTATCTCCCTGATGAAAAGACATCCAGGATACATTTTAAAACACACACCTCGTGTGTTCATGGAGCAATAAGCAGGCCAGTGTGGCTAAAGCCAAGTGGGTGGTGGGGATGGGGGGGCAGGGAAGATAAAATGAGAGAGGAAAACAAAGAGCCACCTCCAGTACAGTCTTAGGGACAATGACAGGAGTGTTAGCTCTTCTGCTAAGTGAAATAAAGAGCCATGGAGTGACTCAAGACAAAAAGACATGATTTGAGGGAGGGGGGGTCAGGAAAGGGGGGTGGGGTAATGGACATTGGGGAGGGTATGTGCTATGGTTAGTGCTGTGAAGTGTGTAAACCTGGCGATTCACAGACATGTACCCCTGGGGATAAAAATACTTTATATGTTTATAAAAAATTAAAAAATTTATTAAAAAAAAAAGACATGATTTGACTTATATTGCAACAGGACCAATTCGGCTGCAATGTTCCTAACAGACTCAAGGGTAAGGAATGGCAGAAGCAGGGAAATAATTTATTTACAACATTTATTGCAACAATCTAAGAGATGTTGGTGGCCTGGACCAGGATGGTAGCGGGAGACATAGCAAAAACCTGTTGAGTTTTGGATGTCTTTAAAAAAAAAAAAAAAAAAGATTTTATTTATTTATTTGAGAGAAAGAGAGAGAAAGTAGGACTGGGGGAGGGGCAGAAGCAGGCTCCCCACCAATCAGGGAGACCTGCACAGGGCTCAATCCCAGGACCCCAAGATCATGACCTGAGCCAAAGGCATCCCAAGATCATGCCTGAGCCAAAGGCAGATTCTTAACTGTCTAAGCCACCCAGGCACCCCCTGGATATAAGTCTTTTAAAAGTAGAGTCAGGGGGCGCCTGGGTGGCTCAGTGGGTTAAGCCTCTGCCTTCGGCTCAGGTCGTGGTCTCAGGGTCCTGGGATCGAGCCCCACATCGGGCTCTCTGCTCGGCGGAGAGCCTGCTTCCCCCTCTCTCTCTGCCTATCTCTCTGCCTACTTGTGATCTCTGTCTGTCAAATTAAAAAAAATAAAAATAAATAAATAAATAAAAGTAGAGTCAGTAGTATTTGCTGGTGGTTTGGTGAGATAAAGAAGTCATAGATGACTATAAGGTTTTTTGACATATGAAACTAAAAATGTAGTTATCATTGCCTGAGATGGCAAGAACTGCAGGAGGAACATATTTAGGGCTTGAATGTGGGGTGCTGCAAATCAGGAACTTGGTTTTGGATACATTGGATTTGAGATGGCTATTACACATCATTAATTTTATGATTAACTACAGCAAGCAGGAATAGGTAGAAATATATCCCATTTAAAGGGTGATGAAGTGGGCGCCTGGGTGGCTCAGTGGGTTAAAGCCTCTGCCTTTGACTCAGGTCATGATCCCAGGGTCCTGGGATCGAGCCCCGCATCGGGCTCTCTGCTCAGCAGGGAGCCTGCTTCCTCCTCTCTCTCTGCCTGCCTCTCTGCCTGCTTGTGATCTCTGTCTGTCAAATAAATAAATAAAATCTTAAAAAAAATAATAAATAAAGGGTGATGAAGTAATCTTCCATGTTGGAGAGGCTTGTGTGACAATATTTGTGGGTGGCCCCCAGCCAATAGCCAGCTAGGAACTGAGGCCTTCATCACTATGGTCTGAAGGAACAGAAACCTGCCACCAACCCTCTGAGCTTGGATATCCATCCCTGTTCCTCCTTCAAGCCTTCACATGAGACCATGGGGTCCACTGACACCTTTATTGCAACCCTGTGAGAGATCCTGGGTTAGAGGACCCAGCCATGCTACGGCCAGCTTCCTGACCCACAGAAACTATCAGATAATAAGTGTGTATTGTTTTAAGCTGTTAATGCCTTTGTCATTAGAGCTAGCAATGTTGAGATTTTACTACAGTAAACACTACATAAACAGTAGGGCAAAAAATAATTGTAAGCCTTAACTTCTTGAATAAAGATAGCCAAAATTTCATAAATGAGGTTTCCTTGAAGTAAGATATACTTATTTTTATTCCTGCCTACCACAGTTGATAAGAAAATTTTAATACTGGAAAAGAAATCAGGTATTTTCAACTTCAGGTATCTCCTTCATGGACAAGCACTATGAGCCAAGTGAATCACTCAAAGTCACAGAGTCAGCTGGTCAGGAATCAAAATAAGCTAAAGAGGTCCTCACCTACTGCTATTTCTGCTACAACACAAGACCTCTTTGATTTCCTACTTCAAGGTGATGATTAAAAATCCTAACTGCTTTATAACAGTATTAAGTATCACTAACCTCTCTTACTTGAAGTCTAATTTATTTGTGCTTCTCATATTTAAATTTTTATAGAAGTGTTATTAGGAAAAAGTTTGTGGACATTTTTTTTAATTTGTCTTATTGATGTATAGTTGACATACACTATTATATTAGTTTCAGGCGTACTTGGGATATTTGTTAAACCATTGAGAGAATCAACATGTAAAAGATACAAAAATACTGATATGGGAGGTCCCAGAATTTAATTTGAAAGCTCAATAAAGCCAAGAAGATGATTACAATGAAAACAGTGTTGATGTTTACACCATTTTAAAGAACACTCTTCAGGGGTAGTCTTTAACATATGAAATTGCTCGCTTCACAACCTTTTTTCAGATACAGTGAATTATCTTGCTCATTTGATCTTTACTATTGTTTTCATGATGCTAAAATGGAGGCTCCCTGAGAGTAGGGATTTATAGGTCTTGCTCACCTCTGTATCTCAGTGCATATAATAGTCCCTGGAAACTAGCAGAAAGGAAGATATACCTGTAGGAATGAATGAATGTTCGCCCTGTGGGTTGAACAAGCTGAGTGGAGGTATGTTCAGCAGAGTGAAAAGCATGACCTAGGCTCGGAAGTTAAGAGCCCCTGACATTGGGGCGCCTGGGTGGTTCAGTGGGCTAAAGCCTCTGCCTTCGGCTCAGGTCATAACCTCAGGGTCCTGGGATCTAACCCCGTATCGGGCCCTCTGCTCAGAAGGGAGCCTGCTTCCTCCTCTCTCTCTGCCTGCTTGTCTGCCTACTTGTAATCTCCGTCTGTCAAATAAATTTTAAAAATCTAAAAAAAACCCAAAAAACATTTTTTAAGTCGGTGAGGGGTGTGGGTCTCCGGACAGAGGTGATTAAGGGAGTGGAGAAAACACAGCCTGTGGGGTGGAGGGAAGCAAGTGCATGTGGTCCTCGAATGGCAGGTGAAGAGCTCTGGTCTCCATTCTAAGTCCTCAGGAAGCCACTGGACAGTCATGAGAGAAAGAGTAATAAACATAGTAATACATGGATGTTAGAAAGAACTTGGAAGGAAAACAAGACAAAATGTTGAGACAGGAAGCAGGGAAATTTATTAGCATGCTTTGAATTGATTTTTAAAAATAGATCTTGAGCTACAGCAATGATCAAGACATTTGCTCCCAAGGAAGTGACAGTCCAGTGGAGAGGCAGACATGGAAACAGGCAGCCCCAGCACAGCACAATAAATGCAGTAAATGAAGGAAAACCTGGAATGTGGTGGATGCAAAAAAAAAAAAAAAAAAAAGTGTTCTGAACTCAGTTTTAGGTGCAAGTGACATCAGTCCTGAGACATGACAGAGATAGGGAAGTCTCAGCACTGCAGGTGGTGGTTCAGGAATGGGGAGGAACAGAGTTCCGAACAACAGTGCTGCTGTCCCAGAGGGGAGAAAGTATATACATGGGAACAGAAGGCAAGAAGGGTTGGAATGCTTGGGTGGCACAGTTGGTTAGACATCTGACTCTTTGTTTTGGCTCAGCTCCTGATCTCAGCTCCTGATCTCCTGATCTCAGCTCCAGGATCTCAGGGTCCTGATCTTAGGGTTGTGAGATCCAGCCCCTCACACATCAGCAACCCCCCCCACCCCTGCCCCAGGGAGTCTGCTTGTCTCTCTCCCTCTGTTCTACCCCCACTCACGCTCTCTTTCTCCCTCTAATATAATAAATACATCTAAAAAAAAAAGAAGAAGAAAGCAAGAAGGCATCAAGGGCCCTTCAAACTACAGTATCATGGTGGGGGGCACTTAGCTGGCTCAGTCAGTGAAACGTGGGACTCTGGGTCTCTGGATCATGAGTTTGAGCCCCACCTTGGGTGTAGACATTACTTAAATAACTAAATAAATCTTAAGAAATAAAACCACAGCATCATAAAGATTCACACAAAAGTGTGAACACAGGTGGGAGACAGAATATTTCCAGAATCCCATTACTTTCTGGCAGGTACCTTCCCAGGCTGTACTTGTCTCCCCACAGCCCCTCCTGCACCATCCCCAGAGGTAACTATTTTTCTACTTACACCATGGATTAGTTTTGCCTATTTTTTAAATGTCATATAAGTAAGGTCTTACCATATAGTAAGGTCTTTATTTTTGTCTGGATGGTAGTTACACAGGTGAGCATATACATAAAATCATGTGTATGTTTAATATTATTGTGTCATGCTATATGCATATTCTACCTCAACTTTTAAAGCAGTGGAGGGGAAGAAAAGGAAAACTAAAAAATAACTCATAGGCTGGGTTCCTCAGGTTTCCACCAGACACTAGTTTCATTGGATGTCAACAGGTGTTACATTCAAACAAGCTTGGACAATGTTGGGCTAAATTGAGTTAAAGACATTTTGTCGCACAAGTCTTCTCTGAGTTTTTACATTAGTAAGCACTGCGAATCTTTAAAGAGAGGATAACATATCCAGAATTTCTCACACATTTCTTGTGGAGTATCTCTCAGGACTCGGATTTTAAGCAACTCACTTTGGAAAAGTTCTCTAATCTGTACACTGTGAGAAATGGATTACATGAAATTGGAACTGGGCTGGGAGGGAAATAACTCTCTCGGGCATATTGCATTTGAGGTCCCTGTGGGTGAATCCATCAGGCACCAAGAGTCCAGGAGGTAGCTTAAATACAGGAATGGCATTCCAAAAGTCATCAAGCCTGGGGATAGTATTTTGAACTCTAACATATGATTTATGTTTGAAAAATCTGTGGATAAACATGGATTACATCCTCTACAAGAGATGTCGGTTGAGATATTCCCAGGACCAGGTGGGTGCTGCACAGAGGAAAAGGGACCGAGAAAGTGACATAGAGGCCTTATGGAAGAATAGGGCTTTGCTTTGCATAAAGTTGATGCAAGAGGAGGCTACCCCTCCTCCCAGAAACAATACATGTTCAATAACTTCAAGCTCATTCCTCTCCCATCTTAAGCCTTTTGTGCAAAGCTCATCCCAAGAGCCAGAGCTCAGAGCTCCTTCAACGTCTTTAGAGTTCCTGTCACGGGAGTCAGATTTTACAAGATTCTTTACCTCGTGAGAAGAGAAGCTTAGTATCCACAATACAGTGTATGCTTTCTTGAGATGTTATTGAAACAAACACACAGTTCTTGAATAAAAACACATCTGCCAGTCTAACAACTGGTTAAGTAAAAAAAAAAAAAAAAAAGGAGGGAGGATATGAGTGTGGTTTATTCACACTCTGTTCTCAAAAAGAACAAAGAAATTTCCTTTGATTTAAATACTCTATATGCCTCATCTACCTAATTAACTAGTTATACTGATAATTTTGTATGTTGCTTTCATTATTAGCAGATATATCAAGATTTGCACATAGAATCCAGCAAAGATGGATTTAGATAGGAAGGTAACAGTTTAGAAAAAAGAAAACTAGTCAGGAAGAGGCAGCAGTGAGATGAGAAAACTTTGCTAATATTTTATGAAAATTTTAGGAAAGCAAGATTTTGTAATACCAAAGAGACAACCAATAAAGATCTTGTTTCTTCCATCTGACTAATCTGGGAGCTGCAGAAAATGTCGTTCATTTTAACCATCTTGAAAAAAAATGATCTTATAATATTGCCATCTGTTGGCATATGACAGATACAGCATTCCAACGATGCAGATAATGAAGCAAAAATACAGAAAATTAAAGGGACAGATGTGAAAAACTCACACACTCATTTGGCTTACCATTTCACATCTGTTCTCTCAGACCTTCCCAGTCACACAAATCTAACTCCTAGATTCAATATCTTGAAATGTTATTCTGTACTGCAACAACATGCCAATTACTGACTGAAGATCAATGCATTCCAACACATCATGTGTTTTCTCATCAATATTGGGAGTCTTCTATCCAAAACTCAGTTGCTGCTACCAAGGGAAAATCCAGGTAGGTATACATAGGTGTATTTTATACTACATTTATTTATCTGTGCTTTTAACAATTTGCTTCATTGCCAGCCATATGTTCTATATACCGTTCTAAGATTATTTATGTTTTTGCTTGGCAGACAGATGAAAAATAACAAGAATATTAACCCGTTCCTGCATAATGTATAAATATATTCATTTCAACACTGGATCTCTTTTATAGGCTTTTAAAATTTTGGACCATATATTGCCTACTCAAAAAAAATCAGTTAAAAATGTAAAACAAAAAACAAAAAACAAAAAACTGTAGTCTCACCTTCTACAAGAGCTCAGTGAAAAGGGAAGAAAAAAATGTAATGAAATAAATATATAATTGTTTTACAACATTTGCCGCACATTTGCTGGAGAAAACACTTTCTATGTACCTTTGCTGTCTAGGCAACATTGTGAAGAGACGTGTTACCCAGGATAGAGCCCACAGACCACTGAGAGCCCTCATCTCTATTCTCCCCCCACACCCCAGCTTTATGGAGATATAACTGTGATATAACACTGTGTAAACTTAAGATCAAGGCATACAACATGATGGTGGGATATATGTATATATTATGAGATGATTGCCACAATAAGATTAGTTAACACACCTGTGACCTCACATTTGCCATTTTGCGTGTGTGGTGAGAACACTGAAGACCTACTCTCTTAGCAACTTTCAAGTAGACAACACGGTATTGCTAACTATACTCACTAGGCTGTACATTAGATGTCCAGAATCTTAGAACTGGAGGTCTGTTCCTTTGATCAACATCTCCCATTTCTCTCTCACCCCAGCCCCCGGCAACCTCCATTCTGCTCTCTGTTTCTATGAGTTTTGTGTGTTTGTTTGTAGCTGCTGTTTTTTATTCCACTTATAAGTGAAATCACACAGTATTTGTCCTTCTCTATCTCCTTGTCTGACTTATTTCACTTAGCATAATGCCCTCAAGATCCATTCATGTTGTCACAAATGGCAGGACTTCCTTCTTCTTTTATATACCACATTTTCTTTATTCATTCATCTCTCAACTGACACTTAGGTTGTCCCCCATACCTTGGCTATTATGAATAGTGTTGCAGTGAACACGGGGGTGCAGACACCTCTTCCAGATAATGTTTCCATTCGCTTAGGATACACACCCAGAAGTGGGATCACTGGAACATATAGTTCTATTTTTAATTGTTTGAGGATCCTCCATACTGTTTTCCATAGAAGCTGAACCTGTTTCATTTCCACCAACAGAGCACAAAGATTCCCTTCCCTCCACATCCTTGCTTAGCTCTATTCCTGACAGCGTGAGGATACTTAAATTATGTATCTCCATTAAACTAAGAGTCTTTCAAAAAGTAATAAAGGCATACTTTGAATCGTATGGCTAACAGCCTTATAACCTAATCAAGCCAAGAAACATTGTTTTTTTTTCTTTTAAAAAGTTCTGCCCATTACCAAAATTTGAGAATCTTGGTGAAGTGCCCATCTTAACGTGTTTTTATGAATGTCAGCACCAAGTTGCTCTAGGTGAATGCAAAATCAACAGAAGTGAACCTAATATGGAAATCCTGCTTTTCAGCCAAATGAAGACCAAAGACATCAAAAGCTACAAGACCAAAGGCTTCACAGCAGTTCAGTTGGTAGGGAGAAAGGGGCAGAATTGAACTTTCACAGGGCAGGTGGCAGAAGAGTTACACTGGTTTCAAAAGCTCTTATACCTTTAGTAATCAGTGCCATATTCAACGGATAATGAGCAAAGCAATGATGTCATATACTATCAAACATATACTTCATTTTCAGCCTATGGAAATTTGTTAACATTTAATAAAAATAACTTACATCCATAACAGGGATCCCAGAATCCCTTCTCTCCACCCCACCCATTAAAGGGGTTAGACGGTCCTTAAGCGAGGGGAAAAACTTGTGTCAATGTTACAGCCACAACTTTGGGACATACCAGCCTGGGATCCCCTGGGCTCTGGTTCTTACTAACTATCTGATGTTGCAACCCCTCTAAGCCTGTCTTCTCCCTTGTGCTATGGCAATGACCATAAGCCTCATAGTTTGTAAGGAGGATGGCATGCTACTGCATTTGTCTGTGTCACGTGTGTTTAGAGCAGACAAGCACAGAGATATCCTAGAGCAGGATCTCAATATGCCTTATTTTGTACTACTATTTATTCCTCACAATAAAACTTCAAGGCAGAAGTTTGTGTTTTTTTCAGACTTTTTAAAAGATTTTATTTCTTTATTTGACAGAAGTAGAGAGAGCACAAGTAGGCAGAGCAGCAGGCAGAGGCAGAGGGAGAAGCAGGCTTCCTGACAATCGGGGAACCCCATGTGGGACTCGGTCCCAGGACCCTGCATCATGACCTGAGCCAAAGTCAGACGTTTAACTGACTGAGCCACCCAGGAGCCCCACGGGTTTTTTTTTAAAGATCGTATTTATTTATTTATTTAAGAGAGAGAAATAGGGAGAGAGAGTATGAGCAGGAGGAAGGGGCAGAAGGAGAGGGAAAAGCAGGCTCCTGGCTGAGCAGGGAGGACTCGATCCCAGAATCCCAGGATCATGACCTGAGCCGGAAGCAGATGCTTAACTGAGTGAGCCACCCAGGCACCCCAAGGCAGAAGTTTTGAGCCCATTTCCCAGGTGATGAATCTGAGACTCAGAAATTCCTAGTAACCGTGACACAACAAAAACCTGAGGGCTGCAATTCAGGGCCAGGTCTGGTGGGTTCTGAAGCCTGTAATCTTTCCACTATACCAGACAGCTCCTTGGGAAGTGGCCCAAGAATCCGCAATCTTTGTAGCCATCAGCCAGCCTCACCTGCTAGATTTCTCCTTCGTTACTAGATTCTGGGCCAGTACTTTGGACTGTAGTGTCCCAAGGTGACCAGGACAAGCAAAGTACCAGGGATAATCTAAGCAAGTGTGGCCTCCCTCAACAAGGCAGAAACGGCCAGGTTCTAAGGGAATTAAAATTCTTCTGCTCCGTCTCCTCCTCAGCCTCCACAGGCTGCAGGAAGTCATGAGCAGAAAACTGTCAGTGTCTAATCTCCCTTCAGGAGGATGGCCTGTGGAGACAAGCGGGCATGAACAGTCAATATGTTTCCTTCTTCCTTCCCAGAGAATCTCCCTAGTTATCTGTTATGATTAGAGGATTTGTTATTTCCATTACCAGAGTAAAGATAAATAGTTGTGGGTTGTTTTTGCTTCTGAAGAGACCTCTTCTATACCTTGATGTGCCCTCAAAAGTCAACTGGGGAAGCTAATGGGTGGCAGAATTGCATATATAATGAATGTGGTGGCTCACATTTCAGATGTTACACTGTCTTCTCTACACAACAGGGAAATAAAATTCCCTAGACTATCAAATGTGACAAGTCTGCAGTAACAGTCAATCCTTTTTATTTCTTGTCATTAAATGTGCTCTGCATCAGTATAATCTGTAATAATTGTCCATGAAATGGAAGCCTTCAGACCGACTGACTTCCAGTGAAGGGAAAATAATAGAGATTTGCAATGTGGAGTTATTAGTGGTGATGATGACCATGATGATGACATGAGGAGGAGGAGGAAGAGTGAGTATTTTTTAAATGTCCTGTTTCAAAAAATTAAAGGCAGACTGTAAAAAAGACTTGGCCATAATCCATGAGCAAGGACTCTATAGCTATTTTCTTTTACAACTTTATCATTTACCTTTGTCCAATTTCTGTAGGATCCCTGTTAGTGGCATGAAGCACAATATGGATTGGGTAACCTAGACCACAAACACTCCTCTTCATTCCCATTGACACATAGAAACACTGAGGCATATCAGGGTGACAAGACCTACGCAGTGAATCCTCACTTTGACAAGTTCTATGCAATGAGCCCATCCTACTCTCCCGTAATGTCAGGATCAGCTTTCTAGAAGTTGTGTTACAGCTCTATGACACACACTCAGTGTTTATGTCAGCCTATGTCTCTGGGACATGCGAAAGCACTGGGAAGGTCATATGAAGGATACAAGTCCCAAGGAGCTCGCAGCAGGTTGCACTAACCTCGGCACTATAGATTAGTAACAGTGGGAGCTTGTGCGGGAGCCCATAAGGGGAAAGATTTTCCCAAAAAGTGCCACCTAAACTGAGACCTGAAGGTTAAATGGGAGATGGCTACGTGAAGAGAGAGTCAACAGAAAGTGTGTCTGCGGCAAAGAGAATGTCCTGTACAAAAGCACAAAGGTGAGTTAGGCAGCGTGGTGTTGTGTTTGACAAAGGGTAGGTGATTTGGGATGTCTGGAAGGAGAAGCTGGCTGGAAAGGAAGAAATGAGGCTTGAGAGCTAAGGAGATGGTGAAGTCAAAAAAGAAGGCCTTAGAAGCCTTCTTCCTTTTCCTCTAAGGAAGTTGTGTTTGGCCTAAGGGTGATTACCATCACTATCAAAAGGTGTTAAGAATGGAAGTCACATATGTGGATTAGTGATTCAGAAATATCTGCAAGTAACTTTCTGCAAGTAAGAAATAAGACTAAAATAGAATAGAATAGAACAGAAAGGTGGCAATGAAGATCTATTGCAGTTAGGAGACAAGTGCAAAATCTGTGTGGAAAACAAGAGTGGTCTGAACTGAAGCCCTTATGGCATCAATTGCTTTGCAGGAAACGTGCAATAAATGGTATGTACCACTAATAGCAATAACAGTAATGCGATGGCAGAAAAGAACAGTTTGAGATGCGTTTAAGATGCAGATATATATACTACCTCTCAATTGTCAGCTATCAGAGATGAGAAATAAGGGGAAATGAAAGAGGGCATGGGTTTTCTGCCTTAGGCAACTATGTGAGGAGCTGTGGTAGTCACTGTGATGGGGACATGGGAAAAGGAAGTGGCTTGAAAGTCATAGCAGAGGTTGAATTCATTTGGGGGCTGTTTCAGCTTAAGGTGGGCAGTCAACATTTCTCAGATGATTTTCCCTGTTCTCTCTTTCCTTTTTCTTTTTCATTTAAAGATGTTAACCATTTAAAACCATACCAGTCCATGGCATATTTACAATGTCATGCAACTGTTACCACTTTCTAAATCCAGATCATTTTCATTATCCCAAAAAGAAACCCCATGTCCATCAAACAGTCACTCCCCATCCTCCCTTCCCCTCAGCCCCTGGCAGCACTAATCTCCTCTCTGAGGCTGTGGAGTTTGCCTCTTCTGGATATTTCATAAAGATGAAATCACACACAAGTCATGACCATTTTGTCTGCAATACACAAATGTTCCGAGAGGCGTTACTTTCAATCACCAAAAAGTGGCAACCACCCAAATGTCCACCATCCAATAAATGCATAAATAATCTGTGGTCTCACCATACTGTGGAATATTATTTGGCCATGAAAAGTAATGAACTACTAGCACATGCTCCAACATGGGTGAAACTTGAAAACATACACTAAATAAAAGGAGCCAAGTCAAGAAAACATGTATGGTTTCATTTATGTGAAATCTCCAAACAAGCAAATCTGTAGGGAGAAAATGCAGATTTGTGGTTGCCAGGGCCTGGGAGGGGAGATGGGAAGTGGCTGTGTGATGGGTATAGAGTTTCTGTTTGGGAAAGTTTCGGAACATGATAGCGATAACACAACATTGTAAATGCACTTCATGTCACTGAATTATACACTTTAACATGGCAAATTTATTAAATAAATAAATAAACAAATAAATAAAATGGCAAATTTATGCTCTGTGTATTTTTCCTTTTTATTTAAAAGAATGTGGTAAAATACATGTAGCCTAAAATTGCCCCTTTATTTATTTACTAGTTTGATACTCATACACCCTCTGGCCTCTTTGAAGAGCAGTTTTCCCACCTTGGAAGGGAGCGGAGGTGCCCTTATGGTTCAAACAAACTCTGGAGTCTAACCACCTGGATTTGACTCCTTGTGTCATCGGTTGATGTGTGACTTTGCACAATTATTTCTTCTTTCTAACTCAGTCTTCATCTATAAGGTGGGGATAATAATAGCACCTATATAAGGAGCTATTGCAAAGATTATGTGAAACAATACATGCAAAATGTTGGGGACAGTGCCTGCCACATCAAATGTATTCAATAATGTGAGCTAGCCTAAAAATTTAGTGTTATTATTATTATTATTATGCGACAGGGATTAGGCTTTAGGATGGGTTTGCATAGAATGGGCCAATAGGGTGCTTCCCAGGTGGTTCTGGAATGGATCTGAAGAAAGTAACTCTTTCCCTCTCCTGATACAATGCTCTGAGATAGGACCCATCTAGTGAAAGGCCAGGAAATACTTGGTAGAACAAACCAAGAGAAGCCAGACTAAGTGAGAGGGCCTGGGGTAAGGTTCCTGTGCACTAAAGCCCCTGATTCCTTGTGCCCATGACTTGGTCACAAAATCCAACAGATTTTCTTTTGGGGCCTAAGTAAGTTCAAATGTTGTTTCTGTTCAATATGAATTTGCAACCAAGGAGTGCTAAATGGTGTGACTGTTGACTAGTGGGCCCAATAGAACACTGAAGTAGGGATGTTCACAGGCAATTGGATGGATATAAGTTTCAAAAACCCAATCTTGGATAGAAATATGGGTTTAGCCTATAAAAAGTAACTAAACTCATGAGAGTAAATAAAATCATCTGGAGAGAAGATACAGAATGAGGAGCCAGGGGAGTATCATATCATGGAAGACAAAAAAAGGAAATACTTTCTAAGGAACTGGTCAGTAGTTAAATCCTGAAGAGAAATCAAGTTAAGAATGAGACTGAAAACTGTCCTCTGGATTTGCCAAGATAAGACTCCCAGTCCCTTGAGTAGAAGCAGTTACAGAGACAAATCAGCAATGCTGACTTCATCAAAGTAGAGAAAACAGATGGAGAAGACACCGAGGACGATGGTGAAATTAGCATGGTTTTGTAGTTATTCTGTTTCTAACGGTGGTTATGCAACTTTGGAGAGGTTGTTCAACCATACCGGGCCTCAGTCTTCTTATCCAGAAACATGCAAAAGAGTGTCTATAAGCCACACCTTCTACAAAGGGCTTGACAGTATTAAAATGGACTGCCAAGGGTGGTAAACCCATTCAAGAACCTCTCAGGAGATCCTCTGAGATTTCCTTAGAAAAAAAAAAAAAAACATAAACGTGATGACAAGGAACTTTGGGATCTGTGATGAGTTCTGGGAACCTAAATGACCCTGCATTGCAATTGCCCTAAAGCCCTGACAGGAAGGAGTGGATAGATTCTTGCTGTTCTAGAGAACCTGGTGTGTGCTGCTCAGATGGTCTCTTTAGGGCTGAAATACTCAACACCCTATTGCTAAGAGCTTGGCTGGGGCCAGGCAATGCTCTGCTCCACCCCAACCCCTTAATTGCCCTTAATCAAAGAGAATCGTGTGGCCAAGTCACACCTCCCGAGGCAGTCTGCACCCAATGACCAGCCAGTGGTTATAAAGCCCAAAGAGCCATCCCTGTGCTGAGAGCCCCAATAATGAGACTGGGCAGAGACTGCCCCCACACTTCCTGGCCCGTGGTCAAGCCTGCTGTCCTCACTCTGCCACAGAGAGCTTTCTCCCCAGGAGACCTCTACTCCAAATCTCTACCCAGAGTCTACTTTGAGGGAAACCGCAACTAATCTAGCAAATATTTGAAACGTTTATGGCAGATGAGAAGGAAATGGAGGCTGACAAGTCTTGGGAGGCAGTTAGCTTCTACTCCATCCCCCAATACTTAGGAACCCCAAAAGAACCTCCAAGTAGTATTTTTCAAGTGCACCCTGGACCAGTCTCTGGAGACTTTACCTAAAAATCTAGCAACCCTTTAGAGAACCTAATGCAAAATTTGTACGGAGGAAGGTGGTCAAAAGGTACCAACTTTCAGTGATAAATTAGTAAGGCCTGGGAATGTAATGTACATCATGGTTACCATAAGCTAACAATACTGGATTTTATGTTTGAAAGTGGTGAAAAGAATAGATCTTAAAAGTTGTCATCATAAGAAAAAACACTGTAACTCCATGTGGGGATGGAAGTAGGCTTAGTGTGGTAATCATTTCACAATATACACATGTGTCAAATCATTATGTGTGTATCTGAAGCTACTACAATGTTATATGTCAATTATATCTCCAAAAAGAAGAAAAAAAAACCACAATCTGTGAAGTGAAGATTCACAGATCTGCTCCCACTTGGCCCAAGTTGGGGCCACAAATCTGTGGAGTCAAGAGTGGCACTAAAGGCCACAGCAGAGTCACTTAAGAGCCACCAAGAACAAGAGAACCACCCAGGGGTCTGCCTGGGAAGGTGGGGAGGGCAGGTGAGAGTTGTGCTGTGAGGGATGGGGCTGACATCCAGTTCCCCCCAGCGGTCAGGTTCAGGCAGCTTTCCAGCCCTCAGGTGCCCAAACTCATCCATGGCAAAGAGAAGAGCCAAGATAGATAGCAATAACTTACACGAAATGAAAGTGAATTACACAAAGCAAGGCAACTTTCTTCTACTCAAAAAATTCTGAAAGAGAGAGAGAAAGAAAGAAAGGAAAGAAGGAAGGAGAAAGAAAGAAAAGAGAAGAGAAAGGAAAAGAAAAGAAAAAAAGAAAAGAAAAGAGGGGCTCCTGAGGTGGCTCAGTGGGGTTAAGCGTAGGCCTTTAGCTCAGGTCATCTCAGGGTCCTGGGTTCCAGCCCCTGCTTTGGGCTCCCTTCTCAGCAACGAGTCAGCTTCTCCCTCTGCCACTCCCTCTGCTTGTGTTCTCTCTCTCTCAAATAAGTTTAAATAAATAAATAAATACATAAATAAGATTCTTTAAAAAATAAATCAGCTCCTTATTCTAAATAGTTGAAGACTAATTTACAAAAAAGTAAAGTAAAAAAACTTCAGTTTCTGGGGGAAAAATCCAAAACTTTGGGAAGTCTTCTTTCACCTTTTCTTACTTTTCTGCCCCACAGCCTCTTAAACTCAGCCCACTTCCTTATCTCTCCCCCTCCTTCACCCTACTTTTCTTCTTGCCAGTGGCCCACTAACCTTTCCAATGTACCTCCCCACACCTTGGCGAACTCCCCCTGTCTGTGGGTGTTTATATGTGATTTAGGGGAGAGATACTTTGCCTGTCTTCCCCAATGCAGGGGACAAAAGTCCCCTTTACTGCCCATAACACCTTCCTCAGAGAACTGCGACAGCAGGTCTGCTTCCATTCCTGTCATCCTAAATATATTACTTCTACAGACTCTCCTGTATTTCAAAAATCATATTTTCTGGGAGCCTGGGTGACTCAGTGGGTTAAGCCTCTGCCTTCGGCTCAGGTCATGATCTCAGGGTCCTGGGATCCAGTCCCACATAGGGCTGTCTGCTCAGCAGGGAGCCTGCTTCCCCCACCCCGACCCCCACCTGTCTCTCTGCCTACTTGTGATCGCTCTCATTCTGTCAAATAAATAAATAAAATCTTTTTAAAAAATCATATTTTCCTTACTTTTGGTGTGGTAACATATCATCCCTTATGAAACAATGGTGACAGCAGATGGTACATTTTTGGGTTTTTGGTTTTGTTTTTTCAAGATTTTATTTATTTATTTATTTATTTATTTATTTGTCAGAGAGAAAGAGAGAGAGGCAGAGGTGGAACCAGGTTCCCCGCTGAGCAGGAAGCCCAATGTGGGACTCAATCTGAGAACCCTGGGATCATGACCTGAGCCAAAGGCAGACGCTTAACCGACTTAGCCACCCAGGCATCCTGACAGTAGGTTTAAAAAAAAAAAAAAAAAACTTGGCCAAAAGAAAATGTTTGCAACCTTATTTCAGCCCTCAAAATTCTCTTTAAGTTTTACAAATCCACTAAGTCCAGAAGTCTGAGAATCATTCTATTAAGACAATATACACACCCTAATCTAATATGTTGCTATATGTCAATCATGCTTTAATTAAGAAATTTGTTTTAAAAAAAACAATATGCAGAGAAAGAACATGAAACAGGAAGGAGGCGTTTGGGACTATCAGTCTGGAGAAGGTTGATTGCTATCACTCTTGGAAGAAGAATGTGAGGAGAGGTTAAAAAGAACAGCAAGGAGCAAGGGGGATTAAAAATGTCCCAGGCTATATGTGAGGGCTCTTTGCATACATTTGCACACAGGATCCTTGTTATCATCTTGAGGTCACCAGTGATGAAACAGTTTGAGAGAGCCTGAGGAAGCTGCTCAAGACTAGGCAGAGGGGAGGTGGCCCCCGGCCCCCCAAACCCCCACCCCCACCCCCACAGCCGTGGGAACAAGACAGATGTCCTGATTAGCAGCTGGGTTGTAGGGAAGTGGAGTTGACTGTTGGGTCCTAGAACATAGCATACAGGATCCCCAGACAAAAAGCGAGGGGAAAGCCTGCCGTATCTATCCTGTACGGACAAGCAGAAACATTCTTCCGAGATCGAAAGCAGTTGAAGAGTCTCAGATATAGAGCCGAACATTGAAATGATTATGATCCTTAACTCACTAAATCACTGACCCCTGCGCGTTGGCATGCATCCAAACAGAGGGCCATATGAACATTTAATTCTGGGTCTACCCAGTGCTTCTGCTGTGTTACCAACCTCAGAAATTCGCCTCAAGTTATCCATAGATCCTTCCTTCCTTCCCTCCCTCCCTCCTTTTTCTCTTTCTTTCTTTCCTTCCTTCCCTCCTTCTCTCTTTCTTTCTTTCTTTTTCTTTCTTTCTCTCTTTCCAAATGAGCTGACTCTACCCCTGCAGCCTGACAGTATCATTAACACTAGCCTGGGGAGAGGAATTGTTCTGCATTAAAAACTGAGTATTGCAGACAGATAGTTTTAGATCTTCTCACAGGGCTGAGGAAGAATCCTACACTGAGCACTGAGCGTGAAGTCAAGAGAAGTCAAAGAACAAAGGAAAAGGAACGCTAATGAATTCTCAGATGTGTTGGAAACCTGTTAAGTCCTGAGTTTGACACTAGATGTGGAGTTAAGTGATTTTTAATTTTTTTTAATTGTAATTTTAAATTGAATACAATCCAAGAATGCTGTCTGTCATTTTATAAAACCTCACTAATGGTTACGCACGAGGGACATATTAGCTCCTATCGAAAGGATTCCCTCAGGAATCCATCTTCCAAGAGTTTGGGACAAAGGTGATCTTCTATGCAATTAAGCATCTATTTTCCTGCATGTTTCCTAAACTGAGCTGTTTGTCAGGAGCTCCACACGGCACACGCTGCAGGAGAGCCATAGGTTTTGGGAAGCAGAAAGGGAGTTTATCGAGCCCAATACCTTGTTTAAAAGGCAAAAGGAAGATAGGGATATGGCAACTCTAGTGTGAAATGTGAGTCCTATGGATCTCAGTCCAGGACCCACTCTGTCTCAACACTGGACAGTTCTGTGATTCGACGGCCCCCTTGAGACAATTATTTCAATCCATCATCTTGTAGGCTGTCCTGTCAGGTTTAGTAAAAATAAAATGCTGTCCTTCATAAATCAGCAACTTCTTAATTGAATGCAACGGCATTTTCCCCAAATAATCATCCAGGAGAGTAAGAAAGAGTGAGGAAAGTATTCCCTGAACTAATATTGTGATATCTTTCTGAATTTATATGTAAATCAGCCTACCAGCTATTAATCACAAAATGAGATCGAATATAGGAAAATGCTTGGTCAATTATTCAGAGCTCCTTTAATGTGATCTATTGTTATTATCATTATTATCACTACTTCTACCATTACCATATCGGAACTTGGTGTTGAGATATAGAACAAAATAAACACTAATTCAGACTAACTGAAAGAGAACAAGCTAAATCATACACTGTTATTAAAATGTACTGTTATTATCATGAAGTCCATGGTCTCCCTTAGGCTACTGCTAACAGAATGCAACCAAATACAGCTTTTGTCTCCTCTACTTCAAGATAAAAAACATCTGTAGTTGACACTACACATTTACATTCTATAATTAATGTACTAGATTCCTTAGAAAAGAATTTATCCTGTTAATTATTGTAAACATGTCTATATATTAAAACCCCATTAATCCAGGCTTCCAATAACTCAGAGTTTAAGCTCATTTTCCTTATGCCAAAATGAAATACACATTTCTTGCCAGATAATGTAAAGGTATATTTCAATAAGGCAGAAGCTGAATTAATAAAATTTAAGAATATAGTCTCTGGAAAGATTTTTATTTGAAAGGCTTTCAAAATCCTACATTGCTGCCATCTGGTGGCCAAAACTGGTTCTCTACTATAATTTTAAAATCAAATCTATATAGATATGTAACAATTTGAACTCTACGAATATGTGTATTTTGTTGCAACCTTAAACATATTGCCATAAAGTAAGGGTAAGTAGAGAATTTATAAATGCACGTTTATATTGATAACATGTCCAAAAAATTCTTCAGTTGAATATGTTCTATAGTGGATTATTAATTACTGTATAGAGCAAAGTCCCTGCCTATGACTATAATCCCAAACAATAAAGAATAGTCTTTGCTAAGGCCCCTTCATGCTCTTTTGTTAGTATAATATGGAGTTTAAAAATTCATGGATTTTTCAGTTCAGTTGCTGTAGACCCGGGCCACATAAGGTACTACTTATTAGCTAAGTGAATTTTGGTAAATAACCCAGCTGCTCTATATTCTCTACCCCTTATTTCCTCATCTGAAAAATGGAGATAATCATACTTATCTCTCAGCTTTGTTATGAGGATTAACTGTGGATGTATATAAAGTATCTGACACATAGTAAGCAAATGTTTAATGGTACAAGTTACTATCATTCCTGTCCTGGCAACATATATTAGACTCAAGGAGAATGCATAGTTATTTGCAATGTAAGCCTGAATTTTCAGTCAGCTTCTACCTAAAGTGCAAATCAATCACCTGCTTTCTACCCTTCCCGTGGAAATATTTAGGAAGAGTTCCTTTGCAACTACTCCTCGTTCTAGGAGTTTCGCCTCTTGAAAGGCAAAATACTTCTTGGTGTTTTCAAAACAGCCAAGAACACAAGGAATTTACACTCAAACATGGGGGAAATGGAAAATGTTCACTGAATTAACCTACACCTTGAAATGACTTCCTTGTAGGGCAAAGTTCTCAGCCCAGGGATATTCCTCCCAGTGACCCAGCAAGAGGGAAATTCTAATTTTGATCCTTCCCCACCTGTCTGGGCATTCCAAAACAGAAGGGGGTGTCATCTGGATAGCCAGTTGCTACCCCCTGCTATGTCTTAAAAGAGGTAATTTGCTACCCAGGTGCTAACACGGACTCACCAAGAGTTGTTTCATACACTGTGTTCCCAAGGGATTTGACTCAGATGTTTAGCCTTAAGTTGTTACGTCTGTATTAGTCTGTTTTGTGGCAGAAAAACAGCATGAGAGGTTTTATCTTCTGGATGTGGCATTCTCCACTGACTACAGAACCCCACTCAGGACAGCCTGACCAGATTTAACCTTCCAAACCAGCAAGTCAGTAACATTCATTAAGTGGTTGTGGCTCACTGTACGAGGTGATAAAGATTAGTCAAAAATGGGCAAATACAGACATAAGCTCCATTTTCAAGGAACATCATTACTAGCTGGAAGATTCCCAATAGTAACTAGAGAAATATTAAGTAATTGCATTAATATGACACAGAGAGTGTACATGGTTCTTTGCAACATGGAGAAGAGAGAAATCAGACCACCCTGGTGTGATTCTAATTTTTACACTCCCAGTAAACATGATTATCAGGAACTCAGTACACTGCTCTCTGCCATGTAGTTAGCTCATCACTAGTCTACCTTTGCCCCTCCCCAAAAACGTTAATAGCTAAATTACTTATAGAATCTTTTATTGGTCACCAATTACTAGGTACATGGAGCCTCCGAAACAATCCAGTGTAATGTTCTTGTTCTAGGGGCCTATAAACAGAAATTGGTTTATAAATTTCAGTTAATAAGCTTGAAAACAAACTAGAGAGGGATTAATGTACAATCCGAGTTTGTCATAATCAACCCCTGGATGAGGGAGTCTAGACAGGCAATAATAAAGATTAACAATCTTATCAGGATTATGAGGCAGCAAATTATTGGAAAAGATATCTTTGATTTATTATAGTCATCAAAGGAATTATTTCAGAGCTATAGAAAATGATGTGAGTCACATTCCAGAAGAGACAGAGTCAATTGTTAATCACTAAAATGACTTGTATCTCGATATCTGAAAAAGTATTTGAAAACACAACCAAGAAATTAATTTTGTCTATCTCAGAAAGGAGGATACGTAGCCAACTTATCAGTACACATTTGTAAGAGTCTGAGCTACATCAGACCACATTATGTCTTTGGACATAATTGAATGAGTACACAAGAGTATTGGAGGAATGATAATCTATTTACATCTTAACCAAGCACTCAACATTGTTTTGTGATTAAATCCATGAAAAGTCTATAGATATGTGGATAAGAGAGTGGAAGGTAACATAGTAACCAATTAATTGGTTTCTAGAAGGGCTTCGATAAACAACAGTACTGTCGCCTATTACCTCTTTTCATAAGTTCCAAATGGCAACACAGATTTTTGATGCATTCCGTCTTCGTAAATAAAAAGATGTGTCTCAGAGCACTTAAACGCTGAAAGCATGTGATGCAGAAAAGAGCTGATGTCATAGGGAAGTAGAGGGATTGGGAGGAAGAGGGACTGCAGAAACATCTAAGGGTGGTACAGAGACTATCTTGGTTCACCATCGCTTTGGCACAACCTGTGGGACACCGTTAAGATGGACAAATACTTGAAGTCTGTTCCTTCAGATTATCGCATCACTCACCCTCCATGATCAGGACCATATTTCCCCCTTTGGTTCCATAAGCATGACAACATAAGTGCCATTAGGGCAGAGGTTTTGCATGTTTTGTCAACGGCTCTATCCCGAGTGCTTGAAAGAGTGCTCGATAAATAGTTGTTGAATGAATGGTAAATATGATCAGTATATTCACTGAAGTAATCCATCTGCTGCATACAAGGTAAATAACTCCTAAATCAATAGTCTCTTTCTGCAGCAATAATAGCATTTACAAATGCAAATGGAAAAAATACTCCATTCACAGAAGTGACAAAAACTATAAAGCAGTAATAATATAAACAGAGCACATATAAGAAGAACAGTGCAAACACTGCCAGAAGACGTAAAACAAGATAGTAACAAATGCAGAGATGTACCATCTTTGGATGGGAAGACAATGATAAAAAATGTCAATTCTTCCAAAAGGAATAATGTAAATTAATATAATTCTAATCAACATCCCAAAATAATTTTTTATTCTGTTAGGATTATCTTTGATATCATGAGGAAAAATAAATATTCAGAACAGCCAAGAAAACTATTTTAAAATCTAATGACAATGGGAGATACACTATAAAGCCACTATCATAAAAATTAGCATGGTATTGACATGAAATAGATTAAAAATGATAAATCAATGAAATAAAATAGACAACCCAGAAATAGATCCTAATGTATGTGAGACAAAGGATACATTAATTTCATGAGTAATGAACTGACTACTTTAAAAAGCATAATGACATAGCCGGTGCTCCCTAAGAAGAAAATAAATTTAGGTGGGCCTGTATTTGCACTACACACAACACAAACTCCAGCTTAGGCAAGAGTTAACTGGATAAATCAGTAAAATGAAAAAAAAATTAAAATGTTAGAAGAAAATGTAAGAGACTACATGTATACTCTAGGTGTAGGAGTGAGAAAACCCAAAACCTGAGAGAAAGGGAAGGAAGAAAGGAAGGAAGGAAGGGGAGGAGGAAAGGAGAGTGGGAGGGAAGGAAGGACTTGTATACTTTTGCATATATGAGTGTGTCTGTCTATATTTATAGTTTGTTTATAACTATAGAACATTGAGTAAAACACATTTGTAAGGGGTAGGTTCTTCCTGATTTGGAGAGGAGGAAAGGAGAGGGGCAAGAGGAGGCAAACAAAGAAGAGAAAAAAATTATAGCCTTAAAAACATTATGATATCCCATTTAAACATTTATGTAAAATTATATATATACACACATATATATGCACGCATGCATACATACCCATAAAGAAGTTTTAAATTTAGTAATTTAAGGAGAGAGAAAGGAAGGGAGGAAGACAGAAGAATGGACGGATGGAGGAGGAGAGAGGGAGAGACAGAGACAGAAGAAATTGGCATTAGCAATCATGGTACAAGTACATCACACCAACTACCGACTTGGTTTGTTAGTGACCTTGACAGTTTTCAACAACATCAGATATGTAAACCTCAGTCCAAAATGGGAAGGTATTCTTGGTTTTTGTAATTTTTCTTTTCTTTTCTTCCCTTCCCACGGATCTGCCCCCTTTGAAAACAGGAACAACCTATTGCCAATGTCCAATGTCATCTACATGACTCAGAATTTTGCCTGGCTGCATACAAACCTTTTAAGGCAATATGTCTGTCCTACAGACTGTTTCTCTAAGCATTTTGTGGCATGTATGAAGTCTCAGAAAATCTATTAGAGGCTTCTCCTAAAAGCAAAAACCATCCAATTCCAAGAACAGCTTGCTTTTGCAGAATAAGAGCTTCTAGGTCTTCTAAGTTATAAAACACTGGAGACTTTATTTCCAACGCAGAAGAAACAATTTCTGAAACACCTTAATAAATCTCAGTAATTGTTAGAACACCATGAAGTCAAGCAGAAAACAAAGAAGGATATCAATTTCTCAAAAGATCAAGGTCAATAGAATTGGTTTCAGCAAGCATTCAGCAATTTATAATGAGATCAAACTTGTCACCAAATATCTTGGGAAAGTAATTACAATGGACATACTTTGAGGCTATGGGTTAGCGTAAGGTGTCACCAAGGAATTAAGAGTGATGACGATATTATAGGTTTAGAGAACAAAGGATGGGGAGTACAAATACCAGGGAAGGAGGTTTTAATGCAGACATCAAGTCTGCAGAGTAAAATTCATATAAAACTTGAATTGAGGTTAGTATCATTCAAATAATCTATATCCATTAAAATGTTATATTCAATCCTCATTGAGTCATTCATTCGACCTGCCTCCCTCATCTTTTCTCGGCTTTAGCAAGAATAGTGGACTGACCCTGAAATACCTCAGTTAATAATAATCCCCACTTCTTTTGGTTGAACCCCTATTCTATAAGAAACATCCTGTACATCATATCTCATTTAAGCATAATTGCAATTTTATGACTTAGGTGTTTATTTCACTGTTTCAGATGAGAAGACAGAGGCTTGGAGAGGTGCAATGACTATGAGCAAGGTCAAGCAGCTAGTGAGTGTCAGAGCAAGGATCTACAGCCATGGCTAACTTCACAACCTGTGCTTTTCCGACTCCACTGCCATGGATCTCTTGTCAGTTCATCGTGTCCCGGAGAGAGCCTAATGCAGAGAACTCACCGTACCCATAGCCACCGAGCTTGGAGACACTGACAGTATTACAAGCATACATCCTTTTATTGCACATTGCAGATACTACGTGCTCTACAAATGGAAGTTTTGTACTATCGAGAAAATGTGTGGAACAAATCTATTGGCACCATTTTGGTCGAGTGAAACTATTGGCAGCATTTTTTCAACAGCCTTTATTCACTTCATGCCTCTATGTCACATTCTGGTCATTCTCGTAATATTGCAAACTTTTTAATTATTATTATATTTGCTATGGTGCCCTGTGATCCATGATTATGACCCACTGAAAACTGAGAAGATGGTTAGTATCTTTTAGCTATAAAGTAATTTTTAGTTCAGGTACGTACATTGTTTTTTAGGAATAATGCTACTGTATATTTAATAGGCTATGGTATAGTGTAAATGTAATTTTAATATGCACTGGAAAACCAAAAGAAACCCTGTATTTGACTTGTTTTACTGCAATATTCACTTGGGTTATGATGGTCTGGAACCCAGTGTACAATATCCCCAAGGTATGCTTATGTTCATACTAGGCCATAGTTGTTGTTAACTCAGTATCTGTGGGACAAATCAGAGGACACACCTACACATCCCATTACCTCCTCTTCCTAGACACCCATCTAGTGTGAAGACACTCAGCCTATCTGCCCCAATCAGTACACAACCCCCCCCCCCCAGCCACCATCAATATCCCAGATTCCAAGGACTCATAAGCAAGTAACCTCGGGAAATTAGTCATGACCCAACCCTATTTCCCTTTCTTTGGAAACATACACATCTTCTCTTCCCAAGCTCAGAAAATCTCATGGGAGAAAGAGTATTAAAGGTGAATGGGTAATTAAAATAAGGTTTCAGATCTTATCCCTAAGAACATTGTGGGTTGAAGCAGGCAGAGACTCTATGAGTTATAAGTCTCTAGACCAGCACTTTAACTTTACAGCTGTGGAAACTGGGCTCAAGGAGGTGGCACAGGGTCCTTTATGATGCACCCTTGCCCACCCTTCCAATCTCATCTCATGCCCTTCTGCCATATCCACGCCCCGAGTGTAACACACAGCTCAGCATCAGGCAGCTGGGTACAATGGCCAAGTTACTTAACATGCCTGTATCTCTGTTTCCTTGCTTTCAAAATAGAGACAGTTCAACTTTCGGTCTTTCAACATATTTTATTGAGATTCAACAATGCCAGGGGCTTTGTAGCCAAACTCACAGGGTTTATATGACAATTAATTCATTAGAATTGATTGGTGGGATTTAAATTCCACATAAAACTCTTAGCCTAGTGAGTGTTAAATAATAAATTCTCTCCAAATTTATTAGCTATCAATAGTATTAGTTTCTTATTTCACCTCTACACCTTTGTACACACTGCCCTACCTGCTTGAAAGGCCCTTCTCCAGCTTATTCAACTGTCAGGACTCAAAATATCATCTCTTCCCTTCCTTTTCTAAGTACAGATACTGGCTTCCTTCTCCTCTAGGCTTTCTTTGTACATATAACAATTATAGAAGTATCCACATAGTATTATAATACTTTATTCTACATCTATCTTCCCCCTTTCCTTGTGAACCCTGAGTTCTTGGGTGTTTTAGTGACAGTAAATGAGCTTGGTTCTTAGTCACAGGAGAAGTTCCTAGAGTTAGCACAACAGACAGGATAGTATGGATTCTCCAGACCTGAGTACTGAAGAAGTGAGTAGCCTACCTGAGTTTTTACAGTCCATGGGTCATAGGACCATAGATCTCAGGTTCCTTGATTCCCTGCTTCTGGTGCTTTTCTCTCTATCATGCTTCTCTGAATCAGAGGGAAGAAGGTCACAGGTGGCTAGTTAAGACTCTATAGAACAGTGTGTGCTTCTCAAGAGGCCTAGATTGGTCTGGGTTCACTCAGGAGACAAAGCCTACACAGTGATTTAAAAAGGGGAAGTTTAATATAAAGTAATACCACACTGTGGCTTAAGGGGAATTTTAATATGTAAGAAAACTCTATATGGTGCCCTAGAGCTAAGGGAGAGTACCCAAGGAGAGACAAACATAAGAAGCCATCCTCTCTCCCAGTCGGGGTTCAGATCTCAGTGGAAAAGGCATGATTGCAGCCCACTAGATCACCAGAGAAGTTTGCTGGTCCCCAGTCATAGGGCAGACAGAAAGCAACCCTCTGTGATGCAGGTAAGCTCTGGCCGATGGGCAGGCACACGGTTGTGCTGAGGAAGCAGGGGTACCAGTGTAGGAAAGGGGTCTGGGGCACCCAACGTCTGCACTGGGAGAGCGGCAGGAGAAAACCTGAGACCAACCGAGGGGATTGGGATGCCAGGGTGGGCAGGGACCTGGAGTGTACAATGTGTGTGATCATCAGTCCACACCAAAGAATTATTTAAAATTAGCCTGTCCGTTATTGCAGAGTAGGTATTGAAAGATGATTTTGGAACTGACAGGCAATAAGTGGATAACTGGCACAAAGCCCCAGTGGAAGTTTCAGGATGCAGTAACTGTGCATGCTAATTCTGCTGAAGTCCCCGACACGGCCAGTCAAGAGTGAACAACAGGGTTGATCTGAATAGTGATGAGACAATACAGGTAAAGGTGTAGCACAAAATATGCTTTCAATTATTATTTTTACCCAGTCCCCTTAATGTTTGTTTTAAAGTTTATTATATTAGTTTTCTATTGCTATGTATCAAATTATGCCAAAACTTAGAGGCTTAAAACAAGGTGTACTTAGGGGCACTGGGGTGGTGCAGTCGGTTAAGTCTCTGACCCTTGATTTCAGTTTGGGTCATGATCGCAGGGTCAAGAGATCAAGCCCCATATCAAGCTCCATGCTCAGTGTGGAGCTGGTTAAGACTCTTTCTCTCTCTGCCCTTTCCTGCCACACTCTCTCATTCTCTCTTTCTCTCTCTCTCTGGTATATCAATACATCTTTAAACAACAACAACAATGTACACTTACTTTCTCATAGTTACTGTGCATCAGGAATCGAGGCTAAATCTAACTAGGAACTC
This sequence comes from Mellivora capensis, assembly GCA_004024625.1. Lineage (NCBI taxonomy): Eukaryota > Metazoa > Chordata > Mammalia > Carnivora > Mustelidae > Mellivora > Mellivora capensis. Next base: position 45,746 of record PISX010004255.1, read on the forward strand.
TGTGTCAGAGTCTCTCACAAGACTTCAGCCTAGGTATTGTATAAGTCTAGGTTTCATCTAAAGGCTCGACTGGGGAAGGATTTGCTTCTAAGTTCACTGAGATGTTTATTGGCAGGGCTTGGTTCATTAAGAATTGTTAGGCTGAGGGTTTCAACTCCAAAGTGGTGAGTCTGCTCAGGTCCTTCCACATGTCCTCTACTAACCCCCTCAGCTTGTTTCATCAGAGCGAGCATGTGAGAGGAGCCAAAGAGAGTGCCAACAAGATAGAATCAAGTCTTTTATTTTGGAAGTAATATTACTCATCCTTGCATATTCTACTCACTAGAAGCAAATCACCAAGTCCAGCTTACCGCAAAGGGGAGGGTGGCCCACAAGGATAAAAATGCCAGGAGATGGAATCGTTTCAAGCCCTGTCAGAAGTTACCTACCACATTGCCTTTGCTTTTCATTTCTCACTATTTTCCTTTAAGAATATAAAATTAATACATGAAATTGCAATTGTTCTAAGATCCCTATTAGAAATCTAAATATCTTGACTGATTAGCTCAGTCAATGGAACATGGGACTGTGAGTGTGAGGCCTTCACTGGGTATAGAGATTACTTAAAAATAAAACCCTTAAAAAAAGAAAGAATTCTAAATATCTTATCCTGGTTGGGTAACATATTTAAGAAAGCTTTGGTCATGCAAGAAGTGAACACAAAAGCAACTGTCCAAAAAAAAAAAAAAAAAAAAAAAAAGCTTTACAATTGATCCATTGGCTGCCAATCACAATTTTCCCTCAAGTTAGATGAATGCAGCCATTTGAAACAAATTATGAAATTTTCTGATAGTAAATCTAATCCCTAAATTAATAATATAGATTGCCCAGTCATGCACACTTGTAATTTTCTCCAAAGTTTAATTATCCATTCTGAATTTATAGCTACGCAAAATAACTAACTACAAAGCACAATTATCATGTTGAAAGAGCATTTATTTAGGATTCCATTATGCCCACCACTGTGTATATACATATGTAAGGGTCTTACATTCTAGCATTTACATTCTAAAAGACTTAACTCTGATATGATAAGCAGATATGGCAGCAGTAACTTGGAACCTTAGGTTACACTTTCTTATCTACTCATAGCATCCTTCCGGGAACCATAGGCACTCAGAAAGTAATACATTAAACAAATGTCAATTCATCTCATATTTATGAAATGCCTATTACATTCCAGAAACTACACTAGGCACTGAGAATACAGTGGTTAATAAGGCAAAAAAAATCCTGCCCTGATAGGACTTACTCTGTAGTGAGAGAACTAGACAATAAACACATAAACAAATAGATAATGTAATTATAGATGTGACACGTCTTAGAAAGGAAATCAACGCAATTAGGTAATGACTAAGAGGTTAGCTTGAATCAGGTGGTTAAGAAAGGCCTTTTTGAGCAGGGGCTATTTGATCTGAGATTAGAAGAATAAGAATGAACTCGACTCCCAAAGAGTTAAAGAAACATTTCCAGGTGGAGGGACAAGGACACTCCACGGCACAGAGTTCAAGGGACTAAAAAACAGAAAAAGAGACACCGTGCCTGGAGCTGGTGTGTGATGGTGGAGGAGAGAAAATGAGATAGCTCCTAGAGGGCAGAGGCCTCCTCATGTGGGGCCATATAGGCCAGAAAATGGATTTTTATATTTAAATACTGAAGAGATATAAATTGATCTATCTATCTATCTATCTATCTACATTGGAAGATTTTATTTATTTATTTACTTATTTATTTCGAAAGAGTGAGAAAGAGAAAGTAGGGGAGTGGCAGGGGAAGAGAGAGAATTCATAGCAGACACTAAGCACAGAGCCTGACCCTGGGCTGAATTCCACAACCCTGAGATCACAACCCAGAGATCACGACCTGATCCAAAACCAAGAGTTGGACACTTAACTGACTGAGCCAATTTATATATTTTTTAAATCCCCCTAGTTCCCACGTGGCAAATGGATGTGGTCTGAGCTGGCAGGACTCGTGGGGCAGCTGTCACAGGTAGACAGGTGCCAGATGATGGGGCTCAGAGACAACTTGGGGCCATGGAGTTAGAAAGTGAGTGATTTCAATAAATAAGTTTGAGGGGTCAATGGGAATGGTGAGAAAAAAGGAAGACTCGGGCTGTCCCTGGATTTGGAGGTTGAGCATTTACTGAGACTAAGCAGAGCACAGCTCTGGGCTGGGAGTGTGGGGTGAGGCACATGGCTTGTGAGGCTGGGGAGCTCTACTGGAAACATGTTCAATTTGAGATGCTTATTACTCATCCAAGTGGAGATGTGAGCAGTGAGATTTTCAAGGTTATAGCTCAAGGGACCAAAGCAGGCTGGAAATATCAATTCTAATATAATCAGCAAGTAGGTGGTATTTCCAACCATGAAAGCAAATGAGATACCTGGGGACAGACTGTAGATGGAGAAGAAAAGAGTAGCCCAGAGCAAGCCCTGGGGTCCTGAGTCATTTAGAGGCTGGATAGTGGAAGATGAGGGGGAAGAGGGATCAACAAAGGACATTAAGCAGGAGAAAAACCAGGAGTGTAGTGTCAGGGAATCCAAGAGAGGAGAGCATTTTAAGGAACAGGTGATCAAATCAAAGGCAGCTGTGTCATCAACCCTGAGACCTGCCCTTCACATTCAGCAGGATAGAGGTTGACAAGGACCCCGGTGCAAGAAGCTTTAGTGGAGTGATAGAGACTGAAGTATGATCTGAATAGATTGAGGAGTAAATGAAGGCTAAGAAAGTAGAGACAACTGGCCTGAGAAGTACTAGAAATAAAAGGAAGTCTTAAATTGGTGGCACTGCCTTTAATCTCTTTATCTCTTTGAATAATTCAGAACATCCAAGAGAGCTTTTGCAAATACTAAATGGGGGCCATATTAGTCAGGGTTCTCCAGAAAACAGAAGCAATGGGCTATGTAGAGATGTGTAGAATGAGACACATTGTAAGAGATTGGCCAAATGATTATGGAGGCTAAGTCCCAAGACATATGGTCTTCAACCTGGGGAGGCCCAGCAAAGCTTGTGGTAGAGTCCCAGTCCAAATCTAAAAGCCTGAGAACCAGTGGGGCCAAGGGTGTAAGTCCCCACCTAAGTCTGAAAATCTGCCAGGAGCACTGGTGTCTAATGGAAGGCGAAGATGGATGTCCCAACTGAGAGAATGAGAACACATTCACCCTTCCGTTGCCTTTTCTGTTCTACCTGGGTCCTCAGAAGGTGGAGGACGTCCACCCACCATGGTGAGGACGATCTTCTTTTACTCAGTCCACAGATTCGAAATACCCACAGGTGCATCCATAGATCTTCCAACATCCCTTAGTCCAGTCAATACATAAGATTAACCATCACAGAGACCAATAAGTATGGTGAATAATGATATTTATTTGTCCCACGTACATTTATGAAGTACCTCATTATGAGCAAATCACTGATGATTCAAAAGTAAATGGTGCACAAAAGTAGCTTCTGCCATCTAACCTAATACTACCAGGTTCTTTAGACAGGTAGAACCAGCTTTTTCCAACACAACATGGTGCACTGGAATAGAGGTGGTTATGTGAACTCAGATGGAGGACAATAGCTCTGCCGGGGAAGGTAAAGGAGGTGTTATTACTGAAGCGAGACTAACAGTAAACAATGACAGAATGCTTACTACATGCCAGGCCTTCCTCTAAACACATGGTAGATATTGACTCAGTTATTCCTGACAACTCTGTCAAGCAGGCATTGCTATTATCCCCATTTTACAGATGATGAAAATGAGGCTCATAGGTTTACGTTAACTTCCAAAGATCATACGCCCAGTAGATGGTGGAGCCAGGAATCAAAGCCACACAGTCCCACTTTAGATTCTGCATTGTAACCATTACACCTGTGGTTCTCAAATGCGGTCCCCAGACCAGCAGCATCAGCATCATCTGAGAACATCTTAGAAATGCCAATCCTGGGGGTGCCTGGGTGGCTCAGTTGTTAAGCATCTGCCTTTGGCTCGGGTCATGATCTCAGGATCCTGGGATATAGCCCCACATTGGGCTCCCTGCTCAGCTGGAAGGCTGCTTGTCCTTCTCCCACCCCCTTTGTTTCTGTTCCCTCTCTCACTGTGTCTCTCTCTGTCAAATAAATAACTAAAATATACATAAAAAAGAAATAGCAATTTTTCAGGTTCCACCTTACACCTTTTGAATCTGAAATTGTGGGAAAGAGCCTCGCACTATTTATTTTAACAAACCCTACAAGTGATTTTAAAGCACTCCAAAGCTTGAGAACCACTGCACTCTATTATGCTTCCTAAATAAGATAAACAGGTTGGCAAGTAGATAAAAGTGGTCAAGTGTTCAGGAGGTGAGAGCAGCTGGTGAGAGGAAGAGAACAGAAGAACAGGACATGGGGTGGACCAGCAGGTAATTCCATGAACTAAACACCCTCTTGCTTCCTTTCACATCTTCTGAGCCCACCTCGTATCCCAGCCACTGCTGCCCCAGCCAATTCTGTGCAGATCTGGCCCCTCTTGACTTGGGTCTCATTTGCTAGTGCCCTTTCTCCCATGCCTCTCACTTCCTGCATTGAGGTTTCTCTGCCCGTCATTGTGGGACATCCAGGGAACTATCTCTAAACACATACATGCTTTGCCTGGACATGTGGGGGGCATTAAAAATCATGGGACCACCTTTTGCCAGGGGAGGTGGAAGGGTGGAATTGGATAAATTGGATAAATCTCAACCTGTAGGCAAATGTGTCTGTTGTAAGATTCCTCCCAACATCCCAGGAGATCAGGCAGCATTTGCCCTTAGTGGGCATCCAATCAACAGAAGACCCTTGTATGCATTTTCTTTCTGTTCCACTCTTCCAGCCCCTCACCCCTAATCTCTGGAAACATGTTCCCAAACAAGCTTCCCACACATAAGCCTTTGTTAGCTGGACAAATGAAGCCCAGCTGAGGACAGTTTCAAACAGAGAATGGGGTAGGAGAAAGACCAGGGTGTCTACCTGGTTCCAAGAGTAGGAAGAAGTCCAGTATGGACATAATATGAAGCGCAAAGGAAAGAGTGGGCTGAATTGAACCTGGAAAAGAACTCCCGATCTCCTTTGGCCTTGTGAGCCACTGAAGACATTGGGATTTATTCCCAGAGTAGTGGAAGCCTTTGAGGATTTGAAGCAGAGATGGCATGATCTGATTTGCATTTTTAAAAGCAGACTGTGGCTGCATAGATTGGCGATGACCAAGGATGGAGAAGGGAGATCTGGCAGAGGGCAGGAAAAATATGGAGGAAGGCAGTAACCGTTGATATGGAGACAAGTGGACAGAATCTAGAGATACTTAGGATGAAAACAGGAATTGGTGTTTGATGAGATACCGGGGCGGGGGGCGAGGAGAGTCTCCCAAAAATGTGAATCAGGAAATAGAAATTAGGGCTTATAGAGACTGGGGTGATGTGAGAAGGAAACAGAGAATAGAACATGCGGCTCTCAATAGGATTTTCCACCTTAGTCAAATACCTCTCTTCTACCCATGACACTAAGGGTGGAAATACTGTGAGAACCCATAAGTGTGCATTCTCCAAAAATCACAAGAGTAAGGGAATGCTAGTGCCCCATGTTTGCCTGTAGCAAATCATTTCACTTGGTTCCCCAACTGAGGAAAAAGGAGAATCTGAGCTCTGCCTTGCCATGCATGTTGGGGTTTTTCACAAACTGCTTTCTTATCCACAGTCCTTCTCGGGCTTTCCTGTCACCAAGCCTCTTCCTACTGGGCAAGGAGCCCTATGGGGTCACTCTACACCTCCAGAGTAAGACAGTGCAGGTCCATTCTCCTTCCTGTGAGGGGTGGCTACTCGTGGGAAGAGGCTTGTGGACAGTTTGAGCTGCACACTGAGAGGTTCACATACATACAGAAAAGCCCTCTTGGTGCAGGATAGAGTGGGGTGCTGGTGAGCAGAAGGGGCAACTGTGAGCTGGGTCAGCTCTCCATCCTGCCATGCTCTGATCAGAAACTCTGAGAAGTCCAAGAATTCTAAGTCAGCCTGAATTTTCTCTAGGTCATTTTGAATGTAGAATTATCATGGCAGGAGGAGAAAAGTGTTTTCCCTTCATTTATAACTTTTAAATATTTAGGCAAATGGCACGTAGGTCTCAATTTGTTCTCTCGCCTCAGGCCCCCCAAAGGTTGGGTGGAACCCACCTCCACACAGGCCTCTTAGCTGTCCATCCCAGCGACAGTGACTTGGGTTCTCCTAACCCCCTAAGCACACGTTGGCACTCCTGCTGTGGTGGCAGCAACCTAAAGAAGTTAAGTTCTAAGTCTCTCCAGATCCCGAAAATACCCTCTGAGAAGGCAGCCTCTTTCTTTGTGAGTATACCTCTTGAAAAGCTGTCTCACCACCTTTGGTGGCTGGCACAGCACAGCAACTGATCTTTAGTTTGAGGACTAGAGTTGTTTCCCGTCTATCACTTGAATGAAGCCTGGGAAATCTAATTCTTTCTCTCCTAGGGAGGATTAATAACCAGTTAAGGTAGCTCTTCCTCCCGCCCCTCCTGCAACATTGGCTTCCATTTTTCCTATCCCAGCTGAGCCTGGTGCCCATTGGAGGATTCACTCTCAACCAGGAGATGCAAATTCCTTCTTTTTTTGTTTTGTTTTGTTTTGTTTTGTTTAAGATTTTATGTATTTATTTGACAGAGAGAGTGAGGGAGCACAAGCAGGGGGAGCAGCAGAGGGAGAGGAAGAAGCAGGCTCCCCGTCGAGCAGGGAGCCGGATGTGGGTCTTCTTGATCCCAGGACCCCAGGATCATGACAGGAGCTGAAGGCAGACGCTTAACCATCTGAGCCACTTAGGCACCTGCCTTCTTGTTTTTATTGTCATTCTTTATTTTTTAAATTTTATTTATTCATTTATTTGACAGAAATATAGAGAAAGAGACAGAGAACACAAGCAGGCAAAATGGCAGGCAGAAGCAGGCTCCCTGCAGAACAGGAAGCCCTAGGCGGGCATGGGATCCAGTATCCTGGGATCATGACCCAAGCTGAAGGCAGCCGTTTAACCGACTAAGCCATCCAGGCGCCACTTTATTGTCATTCTTATTCTCCTGTCCCTCCCTCTTTCTCCCTCCCCCTCCCTTCTCTCCTTTCCTCTCTCTCCTTCTCCCATTCTTTTCCTCCCTCTCTCTCTCTCCCTCTCTCTCTCTCTCTCTCTCTGACTTGTACGACTCAAGAGTACCAGTCTCTCATTTCCCAAACTCTCCATCTCTTTTTCCCTCCACCTCCCCTCATGGATTTTCGAATCCCCGCTGTGACAGCTGATTTGCCTGATAAGGTTTTTGACCACTGGTGACTTACCTCACCATTTTTGTTATGTAGCCCTTAAACATCTCTACTCGCAACTTTGCAAACAAGCCTAAACTCAATACAGGCGTAGAAGATATGAAAGAACGTCTTTAGGGTTATTTTTTTTGGAAGATTACACACATGCTCAGTAATATAAACTACTCGGTGCCTTCAATTCAATTTACTTATCAAACTGTTGCTCTTGTTGCCAACTTAGACCTGCCCTGATTTTTCCATTGGAAATAAATTCAACTTTCTTTTCAGAGCTGGGGGCACAAAGCAGATTATCAAAAATGTATGTAACCAATGCAAAAAGATGTACCAAAGTAAGATAGCAGATCATTTCAGTTCAGAGACTGAGGAGGGCTGTCACATGGGAAGATCAGATTTTCCTTGTGTCTCTTTCGAGAAACTGCCAACCACATCTCTAAGGAGAGAGATCACAATTGCTTCTTTCTCCTTCTTTGAGAAATCATTCCGAACTCACTAGCCAGGGGTGGGGGAGAGCTGCTTCAGAAGCAAATTAGATATCTCAGTTATACGGATTTAGCCTTTTTCTTTGAATATAGGAACTTAAGCCTACTCCAGTAACATGTATTGTTAGGTCCCTCAATAATGGGTCCGTGATTAAAGGAGTGAGACTGATACAAAGCGAAGGTCAAGCAAAGCTTTATTTCGCACCAAGCATCAAGAAACAAAACCGAACGTTCGGGGCCGCGCCTCTTACAGAGAGGGCGACCTCTCTCTGTTTCCCAGGCTAGCTTTTAAGGGCAAAGGCCATGTGGTTGGGCCTGGCCACGCACAGGTGGCCAATGAGACTGTAACACACAGAGAAAGCTGCACAGTCATGCTAGGTCACACATAAGTGACCAATTGAATTACAATTTACCCTAGAAAACATTTGAACCAGCCTATCACCCTGGTCAGAATTGGCACCCAAAAGGCCTGACCCACCCTTGTATTTGGGCTTTGTTACCTGGGACTGGTTTCCGGGACTTGTTTTTAAGTAAGTCTCCTGGAGGAAGGGGGTCAGGGACAGTTTAAGGGTTAAACAACAAGGTTATTGTTTAACCGGATGGAAGCGCTCTGGATAAATAGGTCCTTACAGTATTAAAGTCACATTTTCTGTCCTTCAGTTTTAGTTATATTTAAGCAAAAGTAAACATTTGTTTTTTTCCCGGCTGCTGTAATAGGATCAAGAATTTTTTTTCTTTGGACTCAGCGGAATATTAAAACTTCCTGTGGTTGACAATTTCTGTTTTGATCACATCACTGTCTATTAACATGGGTCTTGGCTTCATTGTCAAAATTTGAGACTGCTAAAGAAATCTGACTGTCCTAAATTATATGACTTCTGTGTGTGTGTGTGTGTGTGTGTGTGTGTATGAATAGAGAGAGGTCATTATATAGTGTTAAATTAGAAGTCCCTGATACCCAAATACAAAAGTTAAAATCTCTCTACAGAATATTTCATAGTTAATAGAGATGCAGGATACCAAAGGGAACCATGTCATCAGAGTTGATAGGATTTATTAATGTGTTGTGAGAAAAGACTTATCTGAAAGTGATTCCTCTGCCAAGCGGGCACAGAAGGGACAATATATGAGAGATATGTGCCCCCTTTGCATTTTAGGAATAGTGGAAGAAGCCCCAGTGACCTGCCGAGCCTCAACTTAGTAGCTTGATCCCGTGGGATTTCACCTGCCTTATTTCACACAGAAGATGCTCCCAATTGTCTCTTCTTCCCTTTCACTTTTTTATGCTTCTAGAGACTGAGAACCTCTTATTACTTTTCTTTTATGTTCCTGTCATACAAATTGAAGGCACTTACTCCATTGTAGTAATTTTTTTACATTTTCATCTTCTGTCAGCAAGGTAAGATGGTACAAATGTTTTCACATAATGAAGAACAATGGGAAATACATTTTTTTCAGTTTTATTGATATGTAATTGGTCTATAACATTGTATTTGTTTAAGGCATATAACATAATGATTTGATATCTGTATATATGATGATATAATTACCCTAGTAAATTTTATGAACATCCAGCACCTCACATAGTTACATATTTTTGTGTGTGTGATGAGAACTCTTAATATCTACTCTTTCAGAAACTTTCAAATATATAATATTGTTAACTATAGTCTTCACACTGTACATTACATCCCCATAACTTACATATCTTATAACTGAAAGTTTATAGTTTTTGATCACCCATTTCCTCCCCACCCCCCCCACCTCTAATAACTACCAATCTATTTGTTATTTTGAGGAGTTTGGTTTTTTTAGACTCCACATATAAGTGAGATCATACAATCTCACTTAGTGTAATACCCGCAAGGTCCATCCACGTTGTCACAAATGGCAAGATTTCCTTTTTTATGGCTGAATAATATTCCTCGGTGTGTGTGTGTGTGTACGCCCATGTGCACGTGCACACGCACGTACATGTAAATATCTTCCTTATCCATCAGTGCGCACTTAGGTTGTTTCCTTGTCTTGGCTGTTGTAAACAATGCTGCAGTGATCATAGGGGTGCAGATATCTCTTCAAGATAGTGATTTCTTTTCCTTCAGACACATACCCAGAGTGGAACTGCTGGCTCCTATGGTAACTCTATTTTTAATTTTTTTGAGTATTTGCCATACCTTTTTCCATAGTGGCTGCACCAATTTACATTCCTGCCAACAATGTGTACATAAGGGTTCCCTTTCTCCCCATCCTCACCAATAGTTGTTATCAGATGTCTTTGATGACAGCCATTCTAAGAGGTATGAGGTGATATCTCCTTGTGGTTCTGATTTTCATTTCCCTGGTGATGACTGATGTCATGCAACTTTTCATATACCTGTTGGTAATTTGTATGTCTTCTTTAGAAAAATGTCCAGTCAGTTCCTCTGCCCATACTCAATAATGATGGGAATCCTTAAACACTGCTCATAGGAGTATAAATTATTAAAACAACCTCCAAAAAAATTGATAGAATCTAGTGACGCTGAAAAGGTTCATACCTTAAACCTCAGTAATCCCATTCCCATATATGTGCCCTAGAGAAAACTCTTGTGTATTTACATGGAGACATGCATAAGAAATTTCAAAGCAATCTTATCTCTAGTAGAAAAACAACATAAAGAACCTAAATATTCATTAAGAAGAGAATGGAGTTTTTTTATTGCTATGTATTCATATATTGGGATATTATGTAAAAGCAGAAATCAGGGGATTACAACTACATGTATTAACATGGATGAATTTCACGACTATAATTTTGAACCCCCTCAAAAAAGCAAACTAGAGAAGAAAAAATGCAGTGTAATGCTATTTATGTAAAGTTTATCAGTATGCAAAACAACACAAATAATGAGAATGAGAACCAGTAATTTTAGGAAAATTATATCCTACTGGAAACAAGAGAATGTGGTCAAGGAAGGGTACACAGGGGGAATCAGATATAATGGTAATGTTTTCTTGTTAAGCCAGGCTGTAAGCACATATAACATGAGTGTTATATTCTTTTTCTAGAAGTAATGCTGCTACTTTTTGAGTGGCTACTCTGTGCGGGATATGTGACAACCATTAGGTCATATATTCAAAACCATGCAAAATGGGTATGCTTCCTTGAAGGGGAAGGAAATGCCCCAAAAGATGATTAATTTACCCTTATCACACACCATGTAACAACAAAGGTGGGGCTGAAACATAAGCCCATCTCAAATTAAATGTTATGCATTTTCTACTACACATCTGTCGTTTTGACCGATTTTTCTTTGTCTTTCAATCTAATTTTTAATGGCTGATTCTACCCTTCTCCCAATGAGGGATACACACATACCCAGCCATATTCTTAGGCAGAGGAATAGATTCAAAGATGGACAGATGACACAAGCCAGGTCAACAAAAACAGTTTTGGGGCCATTATGAAATTGACATATGACACTATGAAATTGAAAGAGACATTTGTTCATTGGGTTTGTTTGCTTAAGTAATAGAAGACAGTTAAGTTAGGTGTTATAACCTGCTTGGTGGTTAGGATGGAGTTGTGAGACTTGTAGGATATAAACTCAGACTACTGGTGCCCTCTTTGTCATTACTTGTGGAAAACCCTCTCAAGAATGGAAATAAAGAAAAGAGAGAGATGTCTTATATATATACATATATTTTTTAATATAGTTTTTTAATTTAATTTCTTTTCAGTGTAACAGAATTCACTGTTTATGCACCACACCCAGTGCTCCATGCAATACGTGCCCTCCATAATACCTACCACCTGGCTCCCCCAAACCCCTTGAATCCCCTCAGATTGTTTTACAGAGTCCATAGTAAGAGAGGGATTTCTAACAATATCATCTGAGACTTGGACTCTTCACTAAATGAACCATTTCTTGTGGTTTGGTTCAGCTTCAGTTGGTTTTTCTGTCACTAGCAGTCAAAAATGTCTTAATAAAGCGGGTTTAGTATATGTTTTCATATAATTACAGTAATTTCCTTATACAGCAATGAGTTATTATTCATTTATTTGAATGCATTTTGATTGTGTCTCCTTCTTTAAATAATAAGGTCCATGAGAACAAGAATCATGATTTATTTTGCTCACCATGGTAGTCTTAGTATTTCCCAAAACCACCAATAAGCACTCATTACATATTTGCTGAATAAATAAATAAATAAGTGAGCAAGCAAACATAGAGCTCCCATTCAAGAAGCTCAATAGCAGAGACAAGCCACACAAACTGCCTATAATAATCTACCTAATCTTTCATTCATAGGTAGGAACAAACAACCAAGGATCACCAGAGATTTGGGAAAAACATTTCATAGAAGTACTGGGTGAAGAAGTCTATCAAAGTGTAGAACTTGAGAATAAAAGAACAAAAGCGAAGACATGGCTTATTTCAGAGAGTTCAAATGACCTAATATAAATTCTAATAACAGAAAATACATAAAAGAAAGGTAGAAGATAATCAAATAAATACAAGGAGAAAACGCTGCAAAACTAAAGAAAGTCTTGAAGATTTTAGTCATATGGATAAATCAGGTATAAACTTCTAGCATCACTAATAAAAGATAGCCATTGGGTGGGGGAGGAGAACAAAAGAAGTAAATAGCTGTACAAGAAAATTACAGTACCAAGTCTAAAATTTTGCAAGATTTTAAACTGATTTCCGTGTAAGAAAATTGGGACAGAATATAAGTGTTACAAACCTTGACTATGTGAAAACTATGGTACCCTTGAAGCTGGGAAGTTGAAGGAAAACAGGAGGTGTTAGGGAAGTACAGACATGGTGACTTCCTCAGTGGGAGTCAAGAGGACATGCCTAAAGGTAGTGTCTCAAGTATTCTTTAAATGTACACAGGTAATCAATGAGAATTAATACTAACAAAAATAATAACAATTAATGTTATAAAGGTGGGACAATCTGAGTTAAAAATCTGAGTTAAAACTCCTTGTTTTTCAAGTATGAAGACAATGAGTACTATATGAATTAATAAATCAGTTTCTAGAGATAATGTAGGGCTAGTGAGGTAAGCACTGAAAAAGCTAAAAACAAAAATAATTAAAAGTGGTTAATTCAGGAGTGTCTGAGTGGCTCAGTCGATTAAGAATCTGCCTCCAGCTCAAGTCATGATCCCCAAGGTCATGGAATCGAGCCCCCCCTTCAGGTTCCCTGCTAAGTGGGAAGTCTACTTTTTTCTCTGCCACTGCCCCCCACTTGTGTGCACATGCCCTCAAGCCTTCTCTCTCAAATAAATAAAAATCTTTAAGAAACAAAACCTAAAAAATTTTTTTAAACAAGTGGTTAATTCAAAGAGAAGAACTGGAGAGACAGAGAATACAGGAAACTTTTACTTCTCATTGACACCCTTCTGAATAGCTTGAGGTCATTTTTTCCAATGTGTAGGAATTACTCACAAAACTTGTATTACTTGCATTTTTTCTTAAAAAAGGAAAAAAAAATGACCAAAACATAAAAATTAAAAATCCATGACCACTGTAGACCTTTCAAAAGATAATATAATGTTGTATTAAGTCAGGTTTACTGTGGGATAATTTACATAAAACAAAATTCATCTTTTTGTATAAAATTTGCTGATTTTGACAAATACATGGTCATGTAGCTACCACCACAATCAAGAGGGAATATTTTGATAAATCTCCACAGTGGACCCTTCCCCAGCCCCAGCCCCAGCTCCTAGGAATCAATCATCTTATTTCTGTCCCTAAAGTTTTGCCTTTTTCAGAATGTCATGTGAAATGAAATCTTCAGTGTACAGCCTTTTGGTATTTGGGTTTTTCCCATTTAGCATAATGATTTAGAGATTTATCTATGATATGGCATATATCATAGGTTGTTCTTTTTATTGCTAAACATCTCGTGACATAGATTGTAACAGTGTATCTATTCTAGCTGATGGGCAGGTGGGTTGATTTTTGACAATTATTAAGAGAGCTCCTATAAATATTTGCATAGAGGTCTTTTGGTGGATATACATATATAGGTTTTCATTTCTCTCGGGAGGGTGTATATATGAGATTGCAGAGATGTATGCTAATTTGTGATTAACTTTACAATAAATGGCCAAACTATTTTCTAAACTGATTTTACCATTCTGCATTCCCTCAATAATGTATGAGAGTTCCAGTGGTTTTACATCCTCGTCAATACTTGGTATTGTCGATTTTTTTTTTTGTCAATCTTATTAAATTCAGCCATGCTACTAAGTATAGATAGGTATCTTCTTATGATTTTAACTTTTTATTTTCCATGACTAATGATGTTAAGCATCTTTTCATGTGCTTATTTGGCAGCTTTTCTTTGTACAGTGTCATTTCCCCTCCCCCTTCCCCCTTCCCTCTCTCACCTCCTCAGGTCCTCCCTCCTCCCCTGCATTTGCCCATGCTCCCTATCTCTCTCTCTCTCAAATAAATTTTGAAAAAAGAAAAGTTTTATAACTTTCAACATACAAATCTTTCACATATTTTATCAGATAGATTTTTCCTGAGGCATTTTATGATTTTGGATGCTATGACTGGAATATAAAAATACAATTGATTTTCTATTTATAATGAAATTTTGTCCTGTAAACTTGTTAATACTCATTAGTTTTTATACTTTTTTCTGTAAGTTCTTTAGAATTTTCTGTATAGATATTCATGTCATCTGCAAATAAATAGAATTTTTCTTTTTCTTGTTTTTTTTTTTTTTTTTAAGATTTTGTTTATTTGAGAGAGAGAGCACAAGCAGGGGGAGCAGCAGAGGGAGCTGCAGATGGAGAGGGAGAAGCAAGCTCTCCACAGAGCAGGGAGTCTAACATGGGGCATGATTCCGGGACCCTGGGATCATGACCTGAGCCAAAGACGGACGCTTAACCAACTGAGCCACCCAGGTGCCCCAGAATTTTGCTTTTTCTTTTTCAGCCTAGAAGGCGTCTATATGTTGTTTTTGAATAACTGCATCAGTTAAGAGTCGAACACAATCTTGAAAACAAGGGATGAGAGCAGGTAGACTCACCTTGCTCCCAATTTGTGTGAAAGTTTTTATCTTCTACCATTATCTATATTTGATAAGGTTTATCTTAGATATCTTTTCAGGAAGTTGACAAATTTCTAAGTTTGAAAACAGTTTTTATTAATCAGTGTGTGTTGGATTTTGTCCAGTGCTTTTTATGTATGTTTTGAGAGTACTATGTGATTTTCCTCCATATGGAAATTTATATTAATCAGCTACTGAATGTTACCAAATCTTACATTTCTTAGATAAACCTCACTAGTTCAAGACCTATAATATTTATTTATTTATTTATGATAGCCTCATAAATAAATCAGGAAATATTCCCTCCTTCCCAATTTGCTGACGGGAGCTTGAGTAGGGTTGGTATGTTTTCTGTGTGTGTGTTTTACTGTAAATGTTTACAGAATTAACCAGTAAAATCATAAGGCTTAGTTTTTCTGTGTGTGAATGCTTTTAAATTATGAATCTAATTTATTTTATAAATATGGGTCCTTTCATATATTTATAAAATAAATTAGATTCATAATTTAAAGCATTTCTTGTTAATTCATTTTGCATAATTTTTTCTTTCAAATAAGCTACCCATTCCATCCACATTGTCAAATTTATGAGCATTAAGACATTAGTATCTCTTTCTTACCTACTGATATCTATAAGATCTGTTGTGATACCTCCTCTTTTTTTTTCTGGTTTGGGTTATTTTGGCATTATCTCTTTATTTCTTGATTAGTTTAGCTAGATGTTTATTAATTTTATTTATTTTATGAACAAGCATCTCTCGGGTTCTTTGATTTTCTCAACTGTTGTTATCTATTTCATTAATTTTTATTCTTCCTGTTATTATTTCCTTCCTTTTTTTTACTCTACTTTTATTTCTGTTTCTTTTTCTAGTTTCTTAAGGTTTCTTAACTTTCTTAAGAACTAAGAAGTTCAGATAACTGACTTTAAAGTAATCTTCTTTTTTAATATAAGCATTTCAAACTATAGATTTTCCTCTAAGGCACTCTTCTAGTTGCATTCCATAAATTTTAATAGATTTTATTTTTCATAGCATCAGTTCAAAGTGCTTTCTAACTTTCTTTTACATGTTATCTTTGGCCCACAGGTCATTAGAAGAATAATATTTACTTTCTAAATACTTGGAGATTTTTTTCTAGACTTTTTTTAGCTATAGGATTTCAATCCCTCCAAATTTGTTGGGATATTGGGGTTTTTTTTAAGTATTTTATTTGTTTATTTGAGAGAGAGAGATCACAAGTAGACAGGCAGGCAGAGAGAGAGGGAGAAGCAGGATCCCCACTGAGCAGAGAGCCCGATGCGGGGCTCGATCCCAGGACCCTGAGATCATGACCTCAGCTGAAGGCAGAGGCTTAACCCACCAAGCCACCCAGGCACCGCAATAATGTTTACTCTTGATGTGCCCTGAGAAAGCTTAATAATAAGCCTCCAAAAATCAAGCTAAACTCTAAGTAACATCTCCGTGTTAAAACAAAATTCAACTATTTTTTAAAAGAAGACAACAAAATCCAGGAACTCAACCACTCAAGATTACAATGCCAATCAAAATCATGCCAGATATGCCAAGTAGCAGGAAAATGCGACCTATAATCAGAATACAAGTCAGTCAGTAAAAACAGTCCCCCAAGATGGCAGTGATAATATAATTAGCATGTAAGGACATACTCAGTTATCGATGCTCCCTGCCTAGGCTGTGTAGGCCTGATCAGCCACATCGTTTCACTGAGTCTTATCTCAGTATGGACTTTTCCAAAGAATGTTCATATGAGATACAAGAATGTCCTATCTGGCTTCACCAAAGGCTTTCCAGAGCCCACAGCCTCATAGAGATACGTCTTTAATATACCCAGTCAGTCATCACTTAGGTACCCAGATAGTTATGTTGCTGGTCATGGCTCAAGAGTCAATAAAAATAAAACACACCTGGCCCTTAGAAGTATTGTCTATAGCAACAAAGGGTGCTTTCAAGTTAGGCCATTGTGCCCACCTGACCTTATCACAGTCAGTGTTCCAAAATCGTCTTTGGTCTAGCCAGCTGCTGCCACCCAGTAGACACTGTTAGCTTTTCATTTGGCTCAACCCTCAGAAAACCAACTGCTCTTTGCCAGAGGCGCCAATCAGCATTGTTATCTGGTATCTGGTATATATTGTACTGGTATCTCTACTGCAAGGACATCCTGGGGTTCATGAGCCCCAAGAGTAGGGCTCCTGAAACAGCCTATTACTCTGCCTCTTTTTCTGCTTGCTGCTCAAATCTCCAGCTAAATTTAGCATATTTTCATGTTGTGTTATCTATTGGGATGAACAAAATGCCTAAACAAGGCAACATTGTCTCCAACCCAAATAATCAAATAAGGAACTGGACTCCATTTTGGTAGTGGGGGCCAGAGGGTAGATAACCTTTTCTTTACTGTCTCAGAAGTCACACTTTGAGCCTCATGGCACATTGCTCCCAAGAATTTGGCTGTTTTCCGTGTTTTATCAGAATTAACTCCTGTGCTCTCATATGAGTTACTATATGCTCTAAGGTCACTGCCACCTGTTCTTTATGTCTATGGTGTGCTAACTCTAAGATGGCCTCCAACAAACCCTGCCTCCTGGCATTCATGCCTTTGTATGATCCTGCTTTTCAGTAACTTGCTTCTAAATCAATAGAATACCTCAGGATTGAGGGATTGCCACTTTGTAATTAAATTATGTAATCTTATGTGATGTCCATCTTTCTAGCATCAATACAAAGTATACATTTCCCATGAAAACAACAGCAGTGCTTAACAGTGATTTCAGCAGCTCAATTCAGATGACTACAGTTCTCTTCCACATTTCACTCCTTTTTTCAAATCTGGTCAATTGAATATATGGCTCTCACTGCTCCCAAGAACCTGATAAAAGGTTTGCTTCCACCTTGGCATACACTGGCCAGGGCCAAAAGGTACAGAATGTGATGGCACAGCTCATCAACCTCATCTTCAGATACTTAAAAAATCAATCTCAGATTCAGGTGTGGCTTTATGAGCAAGTGAACATGCAGATAGAGGGCTGTATTGTTGGTTTTGGTGAGTACATGAACCTTGTATTAGATGATGCAGAAGAGGTTCATTCTAAAACAATGTCAAGGAAACAAATGGGTCGGATCATGCCAGAAGGAGATAATATTATCCGGCTCCAAATTGTCTCCAAATAGAAATGATCAATGAGTGAGAAGTTCTTGAGAAGGCCATGTAGTTTGTTTGTTTTTAGATGTCCTTGTTGGAAGTGTAGTTCTAAAACATTTGTTCATATTGTTTTGATTACCTTTATGTTATTACCAGAGGACAATAAATGTTGCGGGATTGTTTCCATTAAAAAAAATTTTGATAAGATAATCATGTGAACAATGGTAGCCAAAAAAAACTTAAAAGTTTGTGCCCCCAACCCTTCCAACCCATGCCACTGTACCCTCAATGGAGTGTAAGATCTTTAGTTCTTTCTAGGGTCAAAGAGTTTCTTCTAGGTCCAGTTCCTTTTTGGTCCCACCCTTAATCTGTCTTTTCCTTATAGGTTGTAAATCTGGACATAAGAATGTAAGGTAAGAAAGCTCCCTGATATAGATTAACAGGGGTTCCCCAAGAAGAGATGGATGGAGTGAGCACTGGAGAAATTTGGTTTATAATCAACTGGGGACGGTGGGATCCAAGAGGCAGCTGTCCACCCAGGTGAAACAGAAAGTGCCTCTTTAGAACTAGATTCCTCTATGGTGATCAACCTCCAGCTACCAGAGGACATCTCTGGTAGTGCTCACTCCATCCATCTCTTCTTTGGGAAACCCCTGTTAATCTATATCAAAAGGGCCTTGTTGCTGGGTTCCTTTGAAGGGGTATCATTTTTATTCCCATTCTTCGTTTTGTTTCAGACTGCAGAGACATCACTTATTTTGGGGGGACAGGAAGGTTTCTACTCTGGGCAATCATCAGTCTCCTGCACAGGGCCTCCAGGTACCAACAACAAAGTTCATAGAGCTCCCCACTTTGAAGGTCAGATTTTAAGAACTCATCAGTCATTCTCTGGGTATGGGACTCATTTTTGGGCTTGCCATTTTTTCCATTGTTCTAAGCAGTTTGAAGAAGCTACACCCTCACGCTTTGGATAGCTTATTCCATGGTATTTCCTGCAACTTTTTATCATGCTGGAAACTTTTTATCATTCTCCATGGGTTGGCCATGTTGCAACCATTGAAACAGAAATCCCAAGACTTTCTATGGAGCATGATTTCATCCCAAGTGAATAGGTTACACAATGGCTCGAGGCATTGGGTTACATGTGAGACAGCCTAGGTGCTGCCAGTCACCCTCTAACAACAGAACATTTGCTGTTTTCTCATCAACCTGACACACCTGCCAAGTCTCTAAGAGTCTCTGCTGGAAATGTCTCCTTTAGATTCTGCTCAAAAATTCAAAAATTTCTTCTCCAGTTCATCGCTATCTATGGATACTTTTTCATATATAGCTAAAAGAAAACCACTGATACTTTTAAACTCTGCCTGGCAATCCCTTAGCCAAACTGTGTTAAAAGTATGACTCTGTTATTTACCAGCTGTGTGATATTGGGAAAAGATCTCCTCTAGTTTGAATTTCCTCACCTCGGTAATAGGGATATTGATGCCATCCTTGCAAAGTTGCTGTGTGGCTATAGCGCACAAAGCTCTGGCCATAGGTCCATCAGATATATTTGCTATTTTCCATCCTATCAACTTTCTGCCAAGCTTTTGGTCATGGGTAACATGGGTCATCTTTTCTCCAACCTTCAACGACAATTTCCACTCCATCCTTCCAGGCCTCACTTACAGTCTCCTTGAGTCCCTTCCAGCTTCTACCCACCCCAAAGCCAAAGCCAAACCCATATGTTACAAATTTTGTGATAGATCTCTCATGGGGTTATAATCAGAAGGAGATGAGACTGAATCTTTTGAAGCTTCCCTCAGACACTGGCATGGACCCATCTTTCTCTTCATGTAGTGTCATGTGGTCTCTCCAATAGGGTAGCCAGATTTTTTATATGGCCAATCAGGGGTCCCAAAAATGTAAAACCAGAAGCTTCTAGACCTTGATAAGGCTTACACCCACTTAGGTAAGTGTCACTTAACACTGTCTTTTGTTGGTTTAATCGTCATAGGGCAGGGAAGAACCTTAGGAGACATAAAGTCTACCTCCCAATTAGAGGCAAGATAAAGGAACTGTGGCCATTTGTTATGACTTTAATGACTTATTTAGGCTTGTTGGAGACATATTTTAAGAAGTATTTCCTCCCAGGTATACATATAACTTGGCATACTGACTTGGTGGTAAAGGTTCTAGCTGTGGTCATCTGGGATAATCATCTGACCTCTTTGCTCAGCTCTAGATTCTTGGTAGAACCATGCATTTCATTAAGAACAGCTTTTGCTACAGCTATTTGATGAGGACATATTTTCACTGACTCATTTCCTGGGATTACAATCTTAGCTTTCAAGAAGAATAGATCTTTAATTTATTCTTGGTGGGGGGAGGGGAAGGTTTAAAGCAGAGATTAAAAACAAGACAAAAAAAAAAAGAAAAGAAAAGAAACTTCCAAACAATTAAATATAAAAGAATAAAAATATTAGGAAATTTTAAAATAGATACATATCTAATGTTGAAATAGGGGTGGAATTTCAAAACACAGAAGCAGTGGAATTAGTCACAAATGAAAAAATTAAAACACTTTATCAAATTAAAAAGGAAAAAAAGAGGACAAAATAACACATCTCTCGCTGCTGATAAAAAAACAAAGTGTCAAAAGAGACAGAACGCTAAAACCAAGAACACTTCCAGCTTTTGTTGTTGGAAGGAGACAGGCTGCACTGAATTTTTATAGGGTTTATTTCTGACTTGCATTTTGCTCACCTGGATGTATCACCTTCTCACATTAATGCAGTACCAACTTCCAGAAGCACCTTCTAAACAAGTGAACTCTGCCATTAGCCTTTATATCTTTATGAACAATCAAGTTGATCAGGTTTTTGCCATATCTACATGTTTCTCAAGAAGCAGAAGAAAATGTTTGATTATACCTCATTAAACAAAATGACATAAAATTAGGTGCCTGGGAATATTATCAGAGTTGGGCACAAATCATGGATTAATTAATTCATTCAAAATTTTGTGTTGCCAAGACTCTGCTATGGGACAAATACTGCTTATGATTTCAGAATAAAATATAAGAGAAAGCAATATGGGAGAAGTGACTTTAAAAGGGAGAGCTCGTAAGAGGAAGAACGACTGTTAAAATTATAAAACCACCCACTATCTCTGATGCAGGCTGGTGATGTCCTCAGGAACAGATAAAAACTCATCCCATCAGCAGTATAGAAACTACCTATGCAGTTGGTTTGAGAGTGCCAAGTCTTCATTGTGAATTTTCTGTAACTGTGTTTGTACTAATATGGTGCGTTGGGGTCATCATTAGACTCACCTTCTAGGGAAGTCATTAGAGGATCACTGGAAACATGTCAGCCTTTGGTATGAAGTCATAATCAAGACTGTTCATCCAAACTGCTAGCTGAGAGTACAGCTTGAAGTGAATGAGACATAATTCAGGTACAATTTGATACAAAGGTCTAGAGAATGATGTCATCCACAGAAGAAAAACCTAGGGTATAACGCATTACTGCATTTCTTCAACAAAGTGTCAAGGCTATAAGAATAGGGAAAACAATCTTCATTAAAAAAAAAAAAAACAAACCTGTTGGGACCCCTGGGTGGCTCAGTTGGTTAAGCTGCTGCCTTTGGCTCAGGTCATGATCCCAGGGTCCTGGGATCAAGTCCCACATCAGGCTCCTTGCTCAGTGGGGAGCCTGCTTCTCTCTCTGCCTCTGCCTGCCACTCTGCTTGCTTGTGCTCTTTCTCTCTATCTCTCTCTCTGACAAATAAATAAATAAATAAAATCTTAAAAAAAAAAAACACCAAACACCTATTACCTCTTGTCAACTATCTCCATCTCCCTGTCATCATGCTCTTGTATCAGTTTACCTGCCCCAATAACTATCTTGCAATATGGTGTCAATGTTCCCAGTCTTCCGGTGAAGAAACTCAGGCTAAAGGAGGTTCAATATCTTGCCCAATATAACATCATTTTGCCCCAGATATGCCTGACATTAAAGCCTCTGCTGGTTCTACCCCATGAAGCAGTTCCAAGGAGAGAAGAGGACAACTGGAACACCGTCTATATCAGACCAAGTAGTTACAAAAGGTTTCAGGGAAACACTGATGCGGGATTCGATCTTGGAAGATAATAGACTTATTTATTTAAATTTCAATTATTTTATTAATTATAAGTATAAGCTCTAAGCTCTGTATATCTAAAGATATAAGACAAAGAGCAAGATCTCTCCTCTTTCTGCCCTCATTCCCAGCAAGTCCAGCACCATAGTTCAGAATTAGTTATTGTTATGAATGTCTTGTGTGTATTTCTGGAAACTTTATCTATAAAATCCCTCAAAAAATTGCTTTACATTTAAATTATGTGTAAAAATTCTATGTAAATCTTCTATTTCAATTATGTGTTCGATTTTAAAACTCATGGTACAGATCACTCAAATCGTATGTGACATGAGTTTTTTAATTTAAAATACACCAACATCTCTCCACATAAGCATTTGTGGCTGTAGACTGTTTTGTTGTAAGGAATTCCACGGTTTATTTTTTAGACAAATGGACTTGTTTCCAAGGAGCATCCCTACATCCCCACATATTTCATGCCCAGAGGGAGAAATTCCTAGAAGAAGAATTCAAAGTACTATTGAAAACAGAAAGATTATGGGCTTGGAGTGGGGGGTACACTGAGGCTGAGGATCCACTTAGGAGGCACCAGGATAGTTGGTCGTGTCGGAAAGACAAAAACATCAAGAGCAGAAGTAGATCATAAACACAGATGTGACATAAAGAAGATTGTGAGAAAGCCCGAAGCAAACTTTTTGCCCATCCATTTCACCACCATCCACCACATACTACACACATGCATGAACGCACACAGCAGCCCTAGTCCCAGGTGTAACGGTCCTCCATTCTAATGAGAGTATTTCATATAGTGCTGTGAATTTTAACCCTTCCATGTCTCCTATGCCATCCCATATAACTGAAGCCAGGCAGAGCTATAGGGATCATACAAGCAATCCCTGGAAAGACTTTTGAAACCCAACAGAGGGCCCAGGAAGTCAGACAAAAACACCGTGGGGGACAATGACCTGTAGATCAGCTGACCTTGACGATACAGATTCATAGTAAGCAGACTCGTTTCTAAAACTACCACCATAAAATCATCATTATTTTATAGCTCAACCACTTTTATAGGAATTCTAGGGATGGTAAGGGAATTGAAAGAGGGGGAGAGCAATAGAAAAAAAAAAGCTTCGTTTTTTTGCAATACCCCAAACTGCATATACATCCTTCGATATGATAAAAGTTTTCCTGCATATTTATATTGAGATGAGAAAGCCTAAGTCAAAATATTATAGTTTAAGGAAAAACAAAAAAAAACCTCAGCCAGGGCAATGGAAAAGTGTAATCAAACCTCAATAGCTCCCTCTGCTGTCATTTTGGATATTTCCAAAAATGTTTTTATCTTTGTTTTATTTTGTAATTATTCACTTTGGAACCCCTTTAAACTGGGTAGCCTCTGAGTCAGTTGATAAAATCCTTACCACTTTGTCTACAGTTGAAAGCATCCCTCCTGTGCCACGAATAATGATCATTGCATGACCCAACCTCTTCTAAATGGTAGAGAGGTTAGTGTCACCGAAAGAAGTGTTTACATTTATGAAGTGAAAAGCGATATATATGCTTCCATAATACAGAAACATTCGTCTCTAAAAATAAGACTAATTTTTAACAATGCAATGTTTAACGTTTCACTTGGGCGGGCATATTTTGGTCAAGTGGAAGCTGAAGAGGCTTTGAAGAAGATCTACAGCTGGATGCAAAGAAGGAAAGAGACAGTAACCGAATTAGGAAAAGAACATGATCTTCCACATGTGGGTACCCAGGACCGCAGGAGGGAGAAGAGGGAGGGAAGAGGAAAAGCCTGAAAAGTCGTGGGCTTCAAGATGCCATGCACTGTGCCTCTCCATTTCATTCTCCAACAAATCTGTGTGAGAATATTTCTCATTTTACAAGTAAGAAAATGGACAGCTGAATTTAATTGTTTGGCCAGTCAACTAAGTGAACTATGTGAAAGGTTGGGCCCAGATTTAGAAGTGTTTGGCTTTGAAGCGTAAATGAGAAACTCTGGGCTTGAAGTCCTAGTTGTCTCACTCTCTGGGATCTTAGAAAAATCAGAGCCTTCCAGCCTGTTCCTTCGTCTGTAAGCTGTGATTGAATTACCACCCAGGTCCCTTGCAGCAGTCTGAATGATCTCAGATAAATCACTAGATTCCCACACCTTATCTGACCCAGAGAAAATCTAGTTTAAATTAGAATTGAAAGCAATTTTGGATAAAAAGGAAGGAAGGAAGGAAGGAAGGAAGGAAGGAAGGAAGGAAGGAAGGGAGAAAAGGAGGGAGGGAGGAAAGGAGGCAGTTCTCCAAAGCAGTTAGAATACTGAAGGTAAATGGGGATATTATCAAGCCTTCAACTTGCTCCTTGATAAGGACAATGAATGTCACATAGCTTTTTTTCAAGCAGTAATTAACAGCACCAACTTTCTCCTACTCTGTGCATCCCCAGCTCAGAGGCTGACTTCTGGTTCTCAGGCAATAAAGGCCACTACTGCAGCAGTGATGGCGATGGGCGCCTTCCTCAATCTAAGAACAGGCTTGGGGGAGTGAACGACTCATCAGCCAATAGCTCTTGAGCACTTTCTGTGCTGGGCAGGGTTTAGGGCTATAAAGAAGACCAAGTCCCTTAAACTTGTGAATATCACACTTTACAGAACAAAGACCATACACAGAAAAATTTAGATAAGTTCTAGGAAGAAAATGGGAGGTAAGACAATAGTATAACAGAGTAACTACTTCAGATATGGCGATGAGGGACTTACTATCTGAAAGTTCTTGCAGCAGAGAAGAGAGCAAATACCCAATACAGGCAGGGCACGGAAGGACGTGGAGGTAGCAATGCATTCTGGGTTGGTGGGGGGACAAAAAGCCAGTGTGGCTGGAGCAGCGTGACAGGGCAGAAAGAAGGCAGGGACCCCAGCGGGGATCTAGGCTGCCTAACAACGGGAATGGAGACACAGCTGAGGAAAGTGGAGACAGCAATCACTGATTACTCAGCAATTTCTCTGGCTCTAAATCAGTGAAACGGGGAGAAGAGCAGAGGCCAAGCGCAGTGAGGAAATGCTGACTGCATGGGAAGGCGGGGTTTAGGGCAGGCAAGTAAGAAGACCCAGGATGAAAACAAACACTTCCCTTCAGACACAAGTATCCTCATAAAAACTCCTTATGCGGAACGCCTGGGTGGCTCGGTTGGTTAAACAGCTGCCTTCAGCTCAGGTTATGATCCCAGTGTCCTGGGATCGAGCCCCACATGGGGCTCCTTGCTCCGCAAGGAGCCTGCTTCTCCCTCTGCCTCTGCCTGCCACTCTGTCTGCCTGTGCTTACGCTCACTCTCCCTCTCTCTCTGACAAATAAATTAAAAAAAAAAAAAAACCAAAAACCTCCTTATGCAT
The DNA here is from genome assembly GCA_004024625.1 of Mellivora capensis. Classification (NCBI taxonomy): domain Eukaryota; kingdom Metazoa; phylum Chordata; class Mammalia; order Carnivora; family Mustelidae; genus Mellivora; species Mellivora capensis. The sequence goes on from PISX010004255.1 coordinate 71,284, forward strand.
ACATATCAATACTACTTTCATGGCACAAATCAAAACTAATTTTTGGTTAAACCATTCCTGTTCTTATTTTCCTAGGCAACAAAGTATCAGATAAGGCAAGGAAATACAATGTTTAAGAAAGTGCAGCAGGGGTACCTGGCTGGCTCAGTCGTTAACCATCTGCCTTGGGCTCAGATCATGATTCCAGGGTCCTAGGATCAAGCCCCCCATCGGGCTCCCTGCTCAGAGGGAAGCCTGCCTCTCCCTCTCCCACTCCCCCTACTTGTGTTCCCTCTCTCGCTGTGTCTCTGTCAAATAAATTAAAAAAAAAAAAAAATTTAAGTGCAGAGATGACTAAAAGCCAATGAATCAATAGACTCCTTGTAATGAATCTGCTGAGATGTGTTTTTGACTTTATGTTCATAGATCAAAAAGGAAAAAAACTAGTATGCACCTGCAGGAAGGTAAGGGGCCCTGGGAGTGTGTATGGTGGGGAGTTGCCAAGACAGAACTCAGGAAGTGATTCGACAGATCTTGTTAAGGATACCCATTCACTCAGTGGAGTATGAACACCCCCAATCCATCAATGAAGTGTGCCCCAGAGGAGTGGTGCCCCAAGGGGTCTGCAGTACCCAAATATATTCATAATCACACTAAGACTTTTCCTCTCTCATTCTCTCAGGAGGGCACAAGTCCAGTTTTCCAGATTACACGGGAAGTGATACTTCAAAGACTGAACACAAGAAGTGTTTGGGTTTAACTTCCAGTATGATGAATATCAAGGTACAAGCCACATGAACAAAAGCTCTTTGGATTCCTCAATAATTTGTGTGTAATGGGGTCTTAAAACTAAAGTGTTTTGAGTACTGCTACCCAACCTGTTAATAGATTTGACCTTATTAATATTACATATTGTGAATATTGTATATTACAAATGGGACATTTATTGATGGTAGATTTATTAATAATAAATTACTGGAGAGTCCAGTAAGTACTGGGAAGTAGATCCACTCTAAGGTAGTAAATAATCTGTGTGTACTGTGAGTTTGTGCAAAGCTCGTGAATGGTGTTTAAAAAAAAAAAAAAGATGCACAATTATAAAACATCTGAGATTTTCCTTGAAACTAGTTAAGACCTCACTGTGAATGGAAGGGTTTCCTCAAACAACTATAAACATGAACTAAAGATGGGTAATTACATGTAAATAAAACTTGGTATCGATGGGTCTTTTAAAAATTTGAACCTTTGAGAGAAAGCTGTTCAAAAGGTCTTTTGTAAAATCATTTAATCCAGTTGAAAATAAATACTAATTTGAATAAGTAGTTTATTTCATTTATATGCTATAGGAAAGCACTCTATCAGTTTTTTGTTTGTTTTTAAGGTGTGACCTTTCAAATATTGCCTGGACAGCAATAAAAATCAACAAGCAAAATAAAAATGAAAAAAAAAAAAGGCCTATCTGGAAAGCCAAAGCTACATAATTCCAAAATAACTACTTAATGCTGACTTTTTCTTCCTTTGTTTTTTCCTTATTAAAAGGGAGTAATGGGGGGAACCATCAGTTTATATAAGCTCTTAGAAAGGAAACAAGTGCCTTTCTTTCCAAAAGAGAAATGGTTTACTCAAGGCAACTTCCAAGACTTGACAAGAGTTCTGCGGCTGTCAATGTAGATACCAGTAATTGTTACTGGGTGTATATCTTCTCTCCAGCATTTCATACAGAAAACTTTCTTACACTTTAGGTATTTGAAAATATGTAAGTGCTAGCCCATTCCATTTTCTAAGTGATATGAATATTTCTTTCTCTTTATTAAATTTATTTGCAAAGATATCATAACAGCTTATCATTACACATGTACACAAGCAGCCGCATGCAGAAAACGGTTAACCTGTTTAATGCAGAGGCAAAAAAGTTTTTGGACTTTAAAAGAATAATTTAGGTTAAAAATCTTAAAAATGAACGGTGTTAAATAATGAAACTGGTGTTAGTCAAGGAATGGATTCATAAGAAGTGATACAAACTTGAAGCATTGTAATTTAAAAGACATATACTTTAATTCACCAATTATTTGATATATGTCCAAGACTTTTTCTTTGAATAGGAATCTGGTGATGCAAGTTCCCTGATGTCTTTCTTCTATGAACCATGCCTCACCTTTAATGCATCACCTAAGATTTCCCACGGGAGTGAGAACTGAAGAAACACTCGTATACTGTGTGTAAACTTGCACATTTTTCTGACTTTGCTGACAAGTGCTTACAGTTTTCTGATCTACACCTAATTAGACAACTCACCTCTATCAGGTATTTCCAAAGCCGCCAATTTAGGTTTTCATAGAAACAACTCGTTCAGTCACATTTTATCAGTTTACATATTTAAATTTCACAATAAAATAAACAAGTACAACTGGAATCAGTGAGTTTAGACAGAAGCCCAGATGACCCTTGGGCAGCATACACACATGGACAAACTACAGAATGGCCACGAGATGCACGAACCGAGTGTGCTCCAGGCACCGGGTGCTTCACAGGGGGGGATGCAAGTCAGTTCATACAGCAAGCCCAAGCACAAACAACACACTTAGTATCTTAGTTGGAGATCATAGCTTCAATATTAGCATGCAATGATATCGTGTTGAAGTTCTACCTGTAAAGCTTTTACCTGAAGATAGCTTTCTTTCAAATACATACTAGAAGGGTTAAAACCGCCATCTTGTTTCGTGGATGTCAAACACCTCTTGCTTCTAAATTGCACAGTATAGCTGATGAAACAAGGAGGTAACACATACACATTAGTGTTTTCATTCTAAATTGTTACCATTCATGATGAAGCCCTTACTATTTATTAATGATAGTTAATTTTTATTTTGGCACCCACAAAATGGAGGCTGCTCAGTGGCCAGGCTGTGAGGAAACTGAACCCAAGTCGGCCTGCACTTACACCTGAGACACCTGTCAAGGAAACCGCACACACACCAATCACAGTCCTCCACTCAACCTAGCTAGCTCACCTTACCCTAGAAAAAAGGACCTGCTAACCAGTCATGACCTGTTTCCCTCCTGCCTTGTCTAGCATTCTGTAAAACTGGCACTTGCCCAAAATCCTTCAGGAAGCGTGCTCCGCTACTTAGGAGGCACTGTACTGCCTAATCCATGGATTATTTTCCCTTGAATAAAAGGCATCAACTCATTACTACATTTTTAGCTTTGTCATTGGATACTAACACACTTAAATGGTATCAATATCAAGGAGTGTCTGTAACAAAGCAAAAAAACTTCTTAGGATCTAATTTTCATCTTTGGCTTCAGTGTTCTTCTATTGTTTATAGGTTTTCTTATGTTATTCCCCCATATTTGCTTTCCTTTTGGTCTAATTTGCCTTTGGTTCTGCCATCTGCTCTGCTCTAGCCAGATAGAAACTAATTTTATGTTGTTACATTTTACTTATTTAGAAAAAGTATGGCTGACAGTCAGTTAAGACTCTGGAAACCAAAAGTTGGCAAAACAAAGATAAATGATAATTTAAGCTTTATTCAGGAAGTGACTGTTCTTGGGATCTCAGTAATAGAACATTATGAAGTGAAAGTAATCAGTTTCCTACAACCTCTAAACTGCATGTTAGTAAAGATTTACCCTGAGAAATCTTTACAATGGCAATCAATAAATTCTAAATTCTAATTCTCTAAATTCTAAATAAAAAAGAACAGTTAACATTTGAAGATTTGCCACAGGTCCAGGGATTGTGCTAAGCACTTTCTGAATGTTACTGCATTTAATCCTCCTGGAAAAGGATCTATTTTCATTCTTTTATTTTTAATTTTTTAATTGATGAGGAAATTTAAGTTTGGATCTAGTTTAATGGACCTAGAATTTAAGGACAAGTCTGTAGGCCTCCAAAGTCCATGCTCTTTGCCAGAATATTATGCAGCAGACTCAGAAGTTATTTCAAAAGAATTCCATCAAAAGACAGATGCCAAGCTATTTAAATCACCCTTTCTTTTTAATGGAAAAAAGCAATGTAACCTAACTATTTAGCTCTGAACTCGGGGCTTTCAACCCAGCCAAATCTGAATTTGTTCAGATTTGACCATCTGTTCTTACTTACACATAAGATCAAGATATTTTGCCTTCATCTAAATCTCCTTTATTAAGTTTTAAGGGGCACCTGGGTGGCTCAGTGGGTTAGGCCTCTGCCTTCGGCTCGGGTCACGATCTCAGGGTCCTGGGATCGAGCCCCACATCGGGCTCTCTGCTCAATGGGGAGCCTGCTTCTCCCTCTCTCTCTGCCTGCTTACTTGTGATCTGTCAAATAAACAAAATCTTTTAAAAAAATTTATTTAATATATCTTCAATCCTTTTGTTAAAATCATCATTCTATACACAGATTTAGAACTCAGGGAGTAGGTATGAATTGGAATTCCTCCACTGGAATTCCTCTAATATATAACTGTTCTACTGAAAAAAGGAGAAAGTGGAAGGAAAGTTCTAAAATGATACAAGCAAAAAGGAAAATGTATTGACACAGCCTGCTGGGATGAGGCTAAGTAGTAATAAAATATATTCTTATATTCTTCTTCAAAAATACAAGGATAAGGGAGAAGAACACAACTGCCCACTGAAGTGTAGACTATGATTCTTCAGGAGCACAGTTAAGCAAGGAGAAAGAGTGACTTTACAATGGAGAAACACCACCTCGGCCAGGTGACCAAGGTCAACATCAATGAGCATATGCTGGGGCTATGCATCTTCGATACGATGTGATGGAAATGGCAATTTCCCTATGGGGTATTCCCCCTCCCAAAACTCATAACCTCAGTCAAATCCTAAGAAAATTGTGAAATAAAATTCCAGAGAGGCATTCTGCAAAATATCTGACCAGTACTCAGTACTGTCAAGATCTTCAAAAAATAAGTCCGAGAAACCACCACAGCCAAGAGGAACCTACAAAGACATGGCCAACTAAAGGTAATGTGCTAGCCTCGATGGCAACCCAGACTAGAAAATGGACATTAGGTAAAACTTTAAAAATCTCAAGCGAAGTATGATAATGTACCATCAAAATTGGTCTATTAATTGTAACAAACATACCGTATTAATGTAAGATGTTAATAAGGAAAGCTGGGTGCAAGGTATATGGGAGCTCTGTACTGTCTCCCCAACTTTTCTGTAAAACTATTATAAAAAAAACTGTATTAAAAAAATCCATAAGGCTAATGTAAAATGGCAGTAAAATTAAAAAAAAAAAAAAGTTGGTTTTCTTTGGAACACATTCCCTTGTCTCTTTTTAGCAATACTATGGAAAAGATGGAGATTTTGTACCACTGAACTGAACTTCAAAATTCACTGAAGGGAAGCAGTGGTCATATTCCCATCAAATAAAATGAGTAAAATCTAATTTGGGGTCTTCATTACTTATATTCTGAAAATAAAGGATGACTATTATAAATTATATTGGTTTCCAAACTTTTCAAAAGAACTAACATTCACCACTGCTAGAATAAGTCACAGTGTACAAAGCTATTGAAATCATAAAGTATAGAGGTGGGTGGGTGGCTCAGGTCATGGTCTCAGGGGTCCCAGGACTGAGCCCCGCACCAGGCTCCCTGCTCAGCGGAGAGTCTGCTTCTCCCTCTGCCCTTCCTTGTGCTCTGTCTCAAATAAATAAATAAAATCTTTTTAAAAATCATAAATTATAAAACTTCGGAACTTGGGAGGCATTCTACACTAATCTCTTGGTAAGTGCACTGAAACAAAGGAAATTTGCTCAGTATCAACCTACCAATTAGAAGTAACTCCAAGTCTGGTCTTTCAACTTTCAATTCTACGATCTTCAGCTATACAATAATTCCATTCTGATTACAGACATGTCACATAGAGCCAATTATGTTTCTAAATGACATTCAAATATCTACATCCCTAAGCGTGTTCTATGTAAGGGGTATTCTTTTGATGCGCAAGTGGGGTGGCAGGAAGGGATGAGGAACCGGTCAGTGTTATGAACTGCACTTATATCTTCCTTGCATTCTAAGTTTTACAAAAATAGTGTTTCATTTACATTTAGTCCCAATGCTGCACAGGCAACTCAAATTAGAGTAGACAAATTCTGAACTTAGTGCAGTATTTTTAAAATAAACTGTATCTAAACTGCTACTACCACGTGTAGGTGATACATAGTTCTACTTTTCACTAGTACACCAAAAGGAATGAGAAAAGAGTACACCTCAAGATCATGCAATTACAAGTACTGTAATTAGAAAGCCTTGAGTTAGCCTGTTAACTTCGGACTACAATAATATTTTAGTTCCTAGACTAGACTTACTAAACCTAGCATCACTAAGCAAGATAAAGCCAGGCAGGTAAGAATTAGGGTTCCAACAATAAATGAGTAGCCTTGAATATAAATATGCTGATGAGATGCAAACCCTCCCTTTAGGAAGTGACCAGTAAAAAGGAGGTTTCTGATGATGCCAGTGTGGGGCACCTGGGGTGAATCTGTTAAACTGTGCCCCCATCACATGCTATCAATGTTCTACACATCTAAGTTGTGACAGCACAAAACTCTTTAGTTTCTTCCCCCATCAGAACAAGTACCTTAGAGCCCAGCCAATAATCAATACACCAGCCAGATTCATCACGATCTACATAAGCTCTATCTATCCCAAAGGATAACATATAGACTGTTAGAAAAGCATTCCTTGGTACCAAGAATGGGGGATTAGGGTTATTAGACAGCTGGTACCACCACTTTCTCCTATTACATGAAAACAAATAGGCCTCTTTCTCTTTTGCTCTAAGTTTAGTATTAAGAGCGTGTAATTGAATAAGCTCACTGGAGCGGATAAAGATTAGGATAAACTCTTATCTCCCCCCTCTTTAATTTCCCCAGTTAATTTAAATGGCCAACTAAAACAAGCAATACAATTTATTTGTACTCAAGAGAACCATCAATCAGGAAATCCATAATAGGGCAGGCAATACATATTTTTGAAGATAAAATGGAAAAAACACAGATATGAGTGAACAATTTTTATTGAAACCCTCAAAGATTAAAGAGGACCAAATGGTGAGTTTGGGTACCATAACAGAAAATCTCACCTAACTGTACCATCATTCACAGGAATGAACAAACCCAAACACGACAAAATTCAATTTCTCATGTAATTGCTACAAGTGAATGTAAATGAACTAATCATTTTATCATAACCTTTCTTTAATCATACGAAAAAGAAGGGAATTTACATGGCATAACAAAAGATATGCAAAACTTAATGAAAACACAATTCTCAAGTTTTTCAAACTTATTTTTATAGGATGCAGAATGCACTTGAAATGATTAAATGATTTAAGCTGATTCTTTTTTATTGCAAACTGTTTTAACATCAGCTTAACCCCCATGCATGGTATTCAAAAAGAACATAGCTTTTTAATTAGAAAGATCACTCGAGTTAAAATGAGGAATTAAGTACTAAAAATTAGGAAAAGGCTGGGGTTTCTTCTGAAAGGAATCTTCAAGTACCAATATGTATAGAGAGAGAATACTAATTTTGGTTACATTTTCCCCCTTACTGTTAAATATACAAACTATAATACCTTTCAAAATAAAATACCCACATACGATAACTTTAATTAGAAACAGTCAAACCAGATCTTGGAAAAATATTAAGCAAGAAATTTACTGGGCCAATAATGTCTTAATTTGTGATTATTCCAACATTTGATGATGTGTCTCCTGCTGTAGAGCCCAGGTTCTCTTCCTTTTGGTCCCTACAGTTAAGAAATATTTAGTTAGTTGTGCTATTGAGACAATCTGTAATAATTTCACTTAGAGAAAAAACTTTTTTGCCATACACTGACAGACCAAAGAGGAAGAGAAGGCAGGTGCTCTGAAGAAAACTTAAATGAGAAAAAAAATTACCAATTTTGAAAAGTTTTTTTGTTTTGTTGTTTTGTCCCCCCCACCCAAAGGAATGCTGCACCCATTTCACTTAATATTAGAAATCCAGGTTAAAGGCACTGGGATGTATTCCTCACCATGAATAGACTACTCAACTATATCTGACATCAGAGTCTGCTACTGCAATCAGCCTGCTTGCTGAGTGAGTGACACTTCTTATATAGAAACTTAATGTAAATTAAACAAGTTTGAATCCACTTATAATATAACTAGTTTTATAAAAATATTCAGTCACTAATAAAGCACCAAGAAAAAGAGAACCTCAGAGAGAGGACTCAGACCCTTCCTACAAGGTCACCCCTTTACAGTCTTGTCTAATAGGACCTCCAGAGTGACAACAGTCATCTTTGACATGTCCTACCTATATAATCTTAGGGATGTAGACCATTGCTATGGTGACTATACCCAAATGCCAATTTTCATTATAAATAGTTAAGAGACATGTTACAAGATTTCATGGCTTACTCTTAAAAAGGTAAAATAGGTGCAATTTTCCTTTAAGAAAGACTTTATTCTGTAATACACCATTAACATTTTGATGTTCCCTTCAGTAAACACTGATAAAACTACACTGGGACTACCAAAGCACTGTGAAGTAGCTAAAATTATTACAAATACTGTATTTTTTCCACTTGAATACAGTATTTGTACATTTAAGAAAACATTGTACAAAAAAATTACATAAATGAAAGCCTCAAAGAAATATCTGTCACTAAATTTTTGAATTGAAGTGACCAAAGACCATAGTAAATGAAAACATTTCTAAACATGATGTAAACATAAATGGAGTAATGCAAAACATCAAGGTATTCAAATCTACTATATTGCTATTTTCACCCTTAATGTATCTTTCTACATAGTTTTCTCCTTTTGGAACAGTAATATAAGGGGTGGTACATTATCTTCATAACCTTATGCCACCAAATCAGTTAATACAGATGCTTGACACATTTAATTATACAAAATCAATTTGTTTCAAGTTACAAAATTAATGTTGATATGTAATTAATGAAAAAAAAATAAGATGTTAAAAAGATAACTATAAGAATACCCAGATATATGCTGTATTCCCATTTATATAGATCTGATCAATATAACATCAACACATTCACTTAGATACTGATTTAATCCATGGATCAAGGCCATATTTTCAAAGTATTTTAAGGATGCCAGGACACTGCAAAAGCTGGAGAAAAGAGTTGAGGAACAGTATATGCTTGCTAAACAAGAACTATGTTTATTTAGCTAGTGAATACCTAGAGTAATAAATTTTTACTTCATGATAGCAATCAGGCTCGCAAACACCCAGAAATAGGAATTAAGGGTTTTAAATGTAGTTATAAAGGTCATAAAAAGTCTGATTAGACTGAGGTACATTTACTCAAAATTTTGAGATTCATTAAGTGGTAGCAAACAAAATAATTCCTCAGACAAATGCACATTTTTCAGTATACATATTATTAGGGGAAGGAGGGGAGAAGAATGTGCATTAATTGGTGAAATCCACCAAGCTGCATATCAATATTCTGTTACACCAAACAGTTTGAAGACAAGGGAAATGTTCTAATATAATTTCAGATTATGTTTCATTTGGCTAAAATAGAGCTTAAGGTTGCTTTGCCATATTAAAAGTTTACTACAATAATTTTTCACATAAACATTTAGACTTGAACTCCAGGACTAAATATGGCATGATTATTTTGCTTTTAATCTGTCAAATAGCTAAAAATTGACAATTTAAAAACTACAACAAAGAAAAAGTTGAAGCAGTGTGACTCTTACATCATTGAACCACTTCTAATGGTTAACTGTTAGTATTTAACAAATTCAAAGAGTTAATGAATCTTTGCATTCATTCAGTCTTCTGTGCCTTAGCTAGGATGCATAATTACAAAAGACAGCAGATACTGGTAAAAGCTTCAGGACAGAAAGTGCTTGACGAAGTTACAGTTCTCAAGTGTGTTTGGTGAGAGTATAAGGGCAGATGCGCTGATGAAAACCATTACAAGAAGAGTCAATTCTGTGTTAGAGTTCAAAGATGTCACCTTAAGCAGAAAAAAAGCTTTAATAATGTCTTCTTTGACTTATTAGGCATTTCCAGAGTCTACATCATTAGTGTTGTAATTCTAACAGGACATCTTCATATGGTTATTGTTTGTTTCTATTTCTCTCCTGAAAGAAAAACACAAAGAATTTTAATAAAATACTACCATTATTTAAAAATTTAAATTATTTGTACTATAATGCAAACCATCTTCATAAAAACTTCTTCAAATACTAATTGGAGTAAGTAAAAAAGATTTACTACTACCTGCACACAACCATAGAGGGCTGATTGCCATGAAACATTTCAAAATTAAGCAATCCAAACACAAAGACCCATTTCAGGAGAGTATGGCCCTCTCCACAGCCCTACATTCCCAAGAAATTTTGTTTAAGGAGAGAACTGAAATGTGTTTTTAGGCCTTTCAATGAGTTTTTAATGGTGAGGTATCAAAATAGACTAAAAGGCCTCTGAAGCAATATGAAAATTATTGGCTAGGCAGAGTTAGGAGGAAAGAAGAGTGCATTAATTGCATTCAAGTTGTATTACGTTAAGATTCTAGTAGTAACTAAAAAATACTGTGAATCACAAACTTCTATATCACATTCTCACATTCATCATATTGTAACTTTTCCCTATCAAGAAACAGGATTACTTATTTCCTTTAAGTGGAAATCCCTTGAACAAAAATTAAACTGAGTGATGTTTTCTCAATGTTTATTAACCAAATATTTATCTACAGTACTTCTGCCTGTGAAAAAAGATGACCAGCATTGTGCATGTCTATCAAGTGAACGCATCATGTAGTCTGTTTGCACCATCTTGTTTTTTACTTTTCAATATTTTATTTATTTGACAGAGAGAGAGCCACAAGCAGGGGGAGCAGGAGGGAGAGGGAGAAGCAGGCTCCACACCAAGCAGGGAGCCAGATGCAAAGATGTATCCCAGGATCCTGGGATCATGATCCAGCCAAAGGCAGACGCTTCACCAACTGAGCCATCAGATGCCCCTGTAAGTTTTTACTTTAAACAAGTTCACAGGTGATCCAGATACTGCTGGTCCAGAGAACACACTTTGAAAACCACCTGTGTTTAAACAAATTATAAGACTCACTCTGTTTTCACTACTCCCATTTTTTATTTCCAAGAGCATTACATGTTCTATAATAAATATGAATGCACTTTGCAACTGGTCAAAATAAGTTCCCATCCTGTGACAGCATCAGAAAACTGTATTTTACATTCCAAAGAGAACTTTTAGAGTTCCTTTCTTTTTTAATTTACTCCTAGAACTTGAAGAACAGTACTTTATACAGAAAGCTAATCAAATAAATGCCCTACCACATGATAGCTACAAATCATTTTATACACACATTATCAGTGGAAGACTCTGAAATTAAATAAAACAAAATGAAAGCAGACACAAAGCTACCTAATTAATCACATTTCAAAAGGATAAAAACAAAAATCCAACAACATTAAAAAAAAAGATAATTTGGTACTGGGGAGCTACAGTTTAATTTTACAAAGGCCCTAAGTGCTTAAGAAAAAATAGCCTGAACATAAAATACAGTTTTAAACTGAAGGAAACAAATAGATTTGTATGAAAAATTTTGAAACTTGCTTTAATTAGCCAGATATAAAAAACTAGAGAAATTCATCAACTCCACGAAGAGCCCCAAAAGTACAGACAAAAAAAAAATAGCACTATTTAAGGATATATAAGACAAAGAGACATTTAACTCAAGGAAGATGATCAGCTCTATCAATTAGGATCATGTATTACTTAAATAGAAGTTAGAGATGCTATTTCAGTTTGAACAGTAATAAAATGCACTTTAACTGGATCAGATTTAAAATATGTAAAATTACACATGTACTATAATAAATCTATGTGTGTAATGTATAACTTCTAACTCAGTGGACAGAAAAAGAGGAAAAAAAATCAATCCAATAGAACAGATGGGTCGGGGGCGGGGGGCTTGAATGATCTACATTTAATTAGAAAGTACAAAATAAGACAGCAAAAATACACATTCATATCGAGCATCAAAAAATGTATGTTCATCAATGAAAACAACAATTCAGATGCTTCAAAAGTCCAGTTATACATGATTACAAGAAAATAACCTAAAACATAATGACACAAAGTTAAAAGTAATGAAAAGACATAAGACAACAAAAACCAACTAAAGACTGATAGAATTATATTAATACCAGACAAAACTGATTTAAAAGCAAAAACCACTGTTGGGAGATAAAATGGTCACTACATACTAAATAATAGACATTTTTAAAATAAGCTGTGACACAATATTAAACTAAAAAAACTTTACATACATTAGAAGTTGTCAGAATTATAAAGAAAATTTGACGGGCTTCTCATTACAGCAGAAGAATTTAACACATTTCTCTGTAATTGGTAAAATGGAAATATTAGTAAAAATATAGGCTGCATATACATAATACAGAAAACTGAGGCAATTACAGGGTTCACAATGAACCACCACAAAAGGTTCTATGTCAGACTAGAAAGCAAATCTCAATAAATACTAAAGAGTCCACATCATACAACATCACATTTTCTGACATCAGTTTTAGAAGCAAACGACAAAACACCTTACCAACATTTGGAAATTCTAAAAACACACTTCTAAAAGTCTACCCAAAAATCATAATGGAAATTCAAAATTTTTTACATCAGTACAATGAAAATGCTTAGTCTATGGCCCACCAAACACTTAGGAATGTACATGTGCAAAACTGAAAAGAAAAAAAAAGGCTCAAAAATAATGAGCTATCATCCAACTCAGTATGTTAGGAAATGAGTAATAAGTCCCCAAAAGTAGAAGGAATGAAATCAGATTGCAGCAGGAAATAATGAAACAGAAAACAAGAATAAAGAGAACCAAAGAGAATAAAAATTGGTGTTTGCAGGGAAGAGCTAGTGTCTGAAGAGGGAAAAACACCTAGCAACAGAAAAATCTCTGGAAGGACTGATTTAAAATGAAGATACATTTAGTATCATGAAGACTGATACAACTAAAAAATAAAAACACTATATTCATGCCAATATGAAAAAAACCTTAAAACAACTTCCTAAAAATATAATTTACCTACATACAATTTACCAAACTAAATTCAAGAATAAACAGAAAACCTGCAGAAGAAACTTCTAATAACTAAAGAACATACATCAACAATTAAAAACTACCCCACACAAAAACCCATCAGACTCGTGTTTTTATTTGTTATGTACCTATGTAAGTATGTATGCATGCACGTATGTAATCTCTACACCTAACGCTGGGACTCAAACCCAAGACCCTGAGATCAAGAGCCAGCCAAGAGCCCACAGACTCACATGGTTTTAGATGTACATTTAATTAATTGTCCTAAAACTGATCATTCTAAACTAACACCAACTATTCCAGAGACTAGAAAAAGGGGGAGCATCTCCTGAGTATTTTGAGGATAGTAATACTTTGATACTAACAGTGTCAAGAGAAGAATGAAAAAGTAACAGTTTAGTCTCACTTGTCACAAAAGGATCTCTTCTAAGACTGTTTTGCTAGTAACGGTGTAGAGAAGCAAAGGTGAGAATGGGAAGGCCAGTAAGGCTAGCACAGTTAATAATCCAGTACAATAATAACAGCTCTTAGATGGTGATCAAAGATGCAGAGCTTGGATTTGAGATAAATTTTGAAAGCAGAATCAACAAGACTGACTTACTGATGTATCAACTGATCAGGTACAGAGTTTAAGAAAGAGTCAAGAATGAGTCCCCTTAACTGGAAGGGCAGTGGTGCCCTGTACATAGAGAAGGTTTGGGGCAGGCAAAGAAAAGAGGGGAGTTAGATTTCAGACGCATATTAGACAGCTGTGAGAAGATATCAAATAGGCAGTTGGACATATGAGTCTGGAGATAGGAGGAAAGGCCCAGGGGTGGGTGTGGGGGTGTATACATATTTGGAAGTCCTTAGCATTATAAATTTCCATCAACAAAACTCAGGTCTTCCTGAATATGGTCAATACCTTGGCTTTAAGACAACAAAACCCATATTTATATTAACAAGATCTAGAACTGAGCCTGACACTGTTAACATTATATAAGTATTTAAATATAATGAGAGATCTATGGGCATGCTATTGACTACAGACCACTAGAAATATGAGATTAAGCAATATGGAGCTATCAGTGATAACTTCTTGTGCTGTTCTAAAATGACATACATATTACACAACTGACATCATAAATAACATGTACTGGTGTGTTGTTGGGAAGTAATACAGGGAAGAAAAAAAACCTGAATTATACAAAAGGAGGCATGGTCCAGTACACCTAAAGGAATATGTCTTTAGTGATACTTCAGAAGAAGGCACTTTAAACACACACTCTTTACGACACAAACTTTCCAAAGTGACTCACAGAATTTTCACTTTTAATAAGGACTGACAACTCAAAAAACAATTTGCAGAGATCCCTCCTTCTCTCATTTTCCATTAATAATACAACTAGGCCTCAACCAGGCAGATTTGGAGATTTGAGGGCTTATGAGTCTCTGGTATAGGGTTTCTCCCCCATTTTGAGCTGAGTAGACACTGGAGACCAACGTATGAACCTAAGGCCCAGACACAGAACTTGACTAGTGGAGATGAGCTCCAGGAGGAAGTTTACTTGCTAACCCATGTCGTTTTGACAGAGCATAATGGATGAGCTAAGACTTCCTACCTAGGAAACAGTTGGAAAACAAAATTTTCTTCAGTGTCCTCAGAAGAGCCAAAAGCTTACCCTTAACATTACAAATAGATAACTTACTTCCTTTTAATCACTGGTAGGTTTATCACTAATAATGATATTTCAGTAACCAGAACTGAGACTACATAAGCCACAAGGGAAAAAGCAACTGTGTATCTAAGAAGTCTCACCATCCAAAAAGAAAATGAGAATAAACACAAGGAATGTAAGTACAATAAAAGAGGACTGCTGAAAGAGCCAGTGAATACCTGGGGGGGGGGGGGGGCGGTAGAAAAAGAGAGACAGAAAGAGAGAAAGTAGGCAGGCAGTCACTTGAAACCCAAATGCAACAAATACCTTTTGTCTAGCTTGAAAATCTGACTTTCAAATTGGAAATTTCAATAGATGAATGAAAGGGCTCCAAAATGGTCATTGCCTTATTTAAGGAGTAGAATATTAAGTCCAAAAATTACCTCAAATTACAAAGCAGGAAAAAGAGAAATAGAAATCACAAAGAAAAAAAAATAAGAGAATCATAGGATAGATCTAAGACAAAACGAATATTCTAGAAGTAGGAAAAAGAACAAACACAAGAGCCAAATAAATAACAACTAACTAACAAAAATTTTCATAAATTATTTTAATATTCTTTCCTGCAAGAGGTGGGGCTTGCTTTTCCTCCTCTAAAGTGTGGGACTGGACATTCTGACTTGCTTCTAAGAACACAGTATGCAAAGAGAGAAAAAAAATACATGTATTAGAGAAGTCTAGCAGATACAACCTAAACCAAGTAATCAAAATTAGTATCACTGAGTATTAAGTTACCTATAATTAGATTGAGAAGGACACACCAGTTATGCAGTATTCTTCCCATAAACTCAGTAATTATGAAAAAGCATTAGGTAAACGGACACTGAAAGACACCTTAAAAAACATGTGCCCTGTAGTCTTCAAAAGTGTTAAAGCCATGAGAGACAAGAAAAGACAAAGAATTGTCTGTCATAGCTTAGGGAAGACTAAGGAGACATAAAAACTAAATGCAAAACTGGTTTTCCAGATCTTCAACAGAAAAAGACATGAGTGGGGAAAGTGGGGAAATCTGGAAAAAAGTCTGTAGTTAACAGTACTGTACCAATGTTAATTTCTTAGTTTGGATAAACATACTAGCATTATGTAACGTATCAATATTAGGAGAAACTAGACATACAGAAACATCCAGTATTATCTTTGTAACATTTCTGTAAATCTAAAAATTATTCAAAATGAAGTCTTAAAAAAGCATAATAAAAAGCTAGAGAAATACAAATCCCAAATATATTAAATATCATATTGCCATAGAAATATGAAATGCATAGATGTTCTTCAGGGTATTGTTAATTTAATGGCTGCCCTGCTTCTTTTTATTGTTTTGGGGAAAAGTGTTAAAATTATGTCCCAAAGTTAAAACAAGTAAATTATCAGACTTCATTTTTAAATTAAAAAAAAGGGGGGGTGGGGTGGGGGAATAGGCATGTTTCAAAAAAGACAAAATTATAGACAAAGAATGACTACAGTTAAAATATAACAGATTCAATTCTTCAGAAAAATTAATTACTTACCAGGAATAAAATCTACTCAGATTGGCTTACTGACTGAAAAATTTCACACTAGAGAGCAAAACAAGGGCAGTAACAGATGGATAAAACCCCCAGCTGTTCAAAAGCCTGTACATTTGTCCAGATCCATTAAAGTGTTTTAATACTGAGATAAGCGTCTGACCTGCACTATCCCAAAAAACACGATCAATCATTTTACATTAAGAAAGCAAAAGACAAAGAATATAGAGGAAACATATCAGTTCATACTGTAAAATAAATTCAAAATTTAAAAAAAAATCAAGGGAAAGGATAATGATTATGCTTTGGAGGCTCTGTTTTGGGAAGCCAATTCTTTAATTTTCTTAAACTTACATTTCTATGTAAGTGAGAAGGAACATTCTTGATCCTCTGCATGACCACACTATAATAAAGAAACTGCCTTAAAAGATTCCAGTGCTGGGGCACCTGGGTGGCTCAGTGGGTTAAGCCTCTGCCTTAGGCTCAGGTCATGATCCCAGGGTCCTGGGATCGAGCCCCGCGTCGGGCTCTCTGCTCGGCAGGGAGCCTGCTTCCTCCCTCTCTCTCTTCCTGCCTCTCTGCCTACTTGTGATCTCTGTCTGTCAAATAAATAAATAAAATCATAAAAAAAAAAAAAGATTCCAGTACTCAAGTCTGCATTTACACAATAAAGAAGTATTTCAGGTTTGAATAAGTATATGCAGTCTGGTAATTTATAAACAATTCATCTGTACCAACCAAAGAGCAAGTAATCTCAAAGTGTACTATAAAATGGAAGAGTTAAGAGTAAGTTCAAATAGTGAAAAATGGTGAAGAACAGCTACAATATGTGTTAGTTTAGGTCCAAATGAGTAACAACATGATTCTAAGAAGTCCTAGAATTAAGACTAATTCATGTTTAGAGCTGTGATTTAGTTTCAACAAAATAACATCATTCGTCACACTAAATTAACGTTTTTGTTGATGTGTAGCCTTATTTTGGTTTTATAGTTTTCCCTTAATTTCACATTCAAGACACACTATATTAAAAAATAAAATCACATACAAAAATGAAATATAAAGATCAAAACGAAATAAAATGGTCTCTATTTACAGACAATGTGACTATTAGGCAGAACATCCTAAGGATGTTCTATTAGAACTAAGACAACTGATAGGCGAATTTATGAAAGTCACAGGATACAAAATATTTCTACAAACCAGCAATGAACTGAAAAAACTGAAATTACATTTACAAATATAAAACACTAAAAAAAATTAAAAATTAAAAAATACATATATAAAATACTTAGAATAAATTCATCAGGAGACATGTGCAGGTCCCCAACACTGAAAAATGTAAAAATTCACTGAGAGAAATTAAATGTCTGTCTGTCCAAGCAGATTGAGTTCCATAAAGAAAGGGCTCTTTATCATTAGTGGCTCACTGGTAACCTTTAATATTTATCTGTTGACTGAGTAAGGGGCCACACTTAAGAAAAGAACATACAGGATCAAAATATATGGTGATATAGACTGACCAGAATATAAGATGTGTGCTAGTTTTCTCATATAAAAAGGATGGTCTGTGATCCCAGGGTCCTGGGATCTAGCCTCACATCAGGCTCTCTGCTCAGCAGGAAGCCTGCTTCCTCCTCTCTCTCTCCCTGCCTCTCTGCCTACTTGTGATCTCTGTCTGTCAAATGAATAAATAAAATCTTAAAAAAAAAGGGGGGGGTGCCTGGGTGGCTCAGTGGGTTAAAAAGGATGGTCTGGGGACCCAAGAACAGAGACTTTGAAAGCCAAACAAAGGAACTCATATCCAATTCCATTTTGGGTCAGATTTTAGTCTGCTTACAATAAAATGAAAATAAATTTCAGACTTTTGCTTACAATAAAATGAAAATAATAAAATAATTACATTTCAGACTTTCATTCACAAGTGGAACTGTTCACTAGTACTTTTTATATCTTAGTTCTCTTATTATATATCCTGTAATCTTTTTTATTCCCTTATGTTATTTTAAATCCAAAAAACATCAGTATTGAATGTGTAATGTGTAAGAATTGAAATACCTTTCAGTAAATTCAAAGTTTTTTGCCAAGAAACAGTAAAGTCAGTTTCACTCAGTAATTATACACTGCGATATAAGTAAATTTCTAAAGAAATTACACATCAAAATTTTAAAATAAACTATTAGAAGTAAACAGGAAAGATAATTCAACAATTTGAGTTACTTCCTGAAACCTAAAAAAGATATTTCATATTAACTTAGATATATTCCAAGAAAAATAACTGTAATGCCATTAAATTTAATGACTGTTCATACCATAACAGGTATGAAAGAGGTATCTCCAGAGGATATGTAATTAATCCAGTAAATACGGAATAGTTCATTTAACTAAAACTCCGCAAATTCTTTATCAGCACTGGAACAAAATACAGCCACTAACTCTCCTATGGGGTAAAAATATTTATCCAAGAAAAAAACAGAAACAAATCAGTATTATAAAATGTTAAATCAAAGCACCTCTTTCCTCACCTCTGGCCTACAAAGAATATTTATCAAGTTCAAAACAAGAGTCTATGACAATTAAAACTGTATCATCTTTTTTTTAACTGTATCATCTTGAATATACAACATGTCACTCAATGTTTTATCAGAGAATTTGTCACTTAAATATGCAATATAAAAAAGTTTATGGTATCCGGGCACTTGCTGGCTCAGTCAGTAGAGTATGTGAAATCTTAGAGTCATGAATTCAAGCCCCACATTGGATGTGGAGCTTACTTAAAAAAAAAAAAAAAAAAAAAAAGTTTATGGTATCCAGGTGCCAAAATCTACTTTCCAAAGAAATATTCTCCAAATTTTACAGTAAAGACCAAAGGAAAAGCAAGATTTTATGTGCTGAATTTGTTACTAATAATCATAACCAACTCACTTCATAAAAAAGAAAGTCCGTCCATAAATATTTACCAAAAGGTGGCTGAGGACAGACTTCAACTCATTCTTGATCCCAAGAACTGTAATTTGATTAATGGGAAAGCATTAAACTAAGTGTTCTACTTAAGAAAAAGAAATATAGAACTGTCAGGGAAATGCTTACTGTTGTCACAGGAATAGTTATTGTTGAAGGTGACTTCTGTATATTAACAAAGATTTGGTTACTCTTGAGACAGATCATCACCTCAGAATCAAAATTATTCCCATCACGAAAAATACTGTATGAGGTACTAAAACTTACTCTAGCCTAAAAATACCTAACAATATAATATAGTATACATGAACAAAATACACAGAAGATTCTAGAAATTAAAACCATTTAATAACAAATTTATTATAATTATGTCTTGCTTAATTCTACATAAACTGCAGGTTTTCACTGCTTTCTGTATGAACAGGTAAATGCCATATTTTGGAAATTCATCTCAATGTTACAGGTAATTGAAAACTCTAATTTCTATATGGAGAGGAAAGAACTATTAAACAAAAAATTTGACTTGAGATTATGTTTCCTGGTCAATAAGGATTTATAAGATTGAAAGAAACTGGTAGGATCTAAATGACTCACGGTCAAGTACAACAAAAGTAAAATTTCAATAAAAGGATTATCTAAACAGTCAAAAGTAAATTCTGCTGTGCAGACTACTTGAATTTATTTTATCTGTACAAATATACCCAGAACATTATTGGTTCTTTGTTTTCTTTCATTTTCTAATTAAACTAGCTTTATTATTAGAAGAATACGTACAAAGAGCAAGTTAAAGTAAAAAGTAAGCTCCTCTACCCACCTCTAGCCCTTTCTATTTTAAGTTCTTCCTAATGGGTTGCCACTATTTAAGTAGCGTTAGTATATATACTAATACATATTAGTGTGTATATATATATATTTCTTGTTTTCTCAATGCAGACACTATCCATTCCCACTGAATATGACAGGTAATTTATCACAGTGGATGGGTATGTTATATTCTCCTCCTCTTCTCCCTCCTTACACTATTTTTATAGCCACACTATTTTTAGTTTTAGTGATTGTCTTTATGACTCTAAATAATATGCCAGGTACAACTGCTTGATATATCATCTTTAAACAATTAATTATGTTACCTTTAGAAAGATGAGAAAAATACTGCATTTATTTACCCTTCCTCAAATCTTTCCTTCCCATTCCATCTCATAACATTTTGTTCTAACTATAATTAAATCTTTTATATGCTAGTGTCCATTTCTACAGATGGAAAAACCAAAAAGCAGCATTCATTATATAACTTGAATGATCAAGTACATAGTTCCTAAATAAAAAAAGTGCAGCGATTTAAACCAATAAATAAAAATTCATTCAAGCTTTCAAACTTTACAAAAGGAAAGAGATTCTTCAAAGCATCTACTCAGTTAACAAACAGTTAATCATCTGCTTATTTGCCAATCATTAGGTGCTAGGGATTCAGCAGAGGAAAAAAGCAAGCCCTGCTCTCACAGAGCTTATGTTCCAATGAGAACATGATTGGCTAGAAATGTTATTTTCTTTTTAGCTTCCTTCACTTCTCCAAGGTCACTGGTTCCCCACTGAGGGCTCATTTCATTTGTCAGGCTTCAAAGACCACAGTGCCAATTTAACAGACTGAGTGGAGATGCACAGAGTCCTAAGGTAAACTACATACAACGAACACCTATCAGATGCATAGTCCCTGTTGAGAGAGACTTATTCTAGTATAACCAATTAACAGGTGTTACCTTTCTTGAATTCCTTTTTCTGTTGAAAAACCTCTTCAGGTTACTTTCTCATGAAGGCTATGTGACTACTCCTGCACACCTGAAATCTTTATTTTGCATTTCCCCGTCAATGATATAACGTGACATACATCTTTAAGAACATAATTCTATACACCC
This sequence comes from Mellivora capensis, assembly GCA_004024625.1. Lineage (NCBI taxonomy): Eukaryota > Metazoa > Chordata > Mammalia > Carnivora > Mustelidae > Mellivora > Mellivora capensis. The sequence continues at coordinate 92,464 of PISX010004255.1, forward strand.
CCTTCCCCTCCATTCTGAAATAAGATTTTCCGCACCAGTATCCAGAGTTGTAGATGGAAAAATTCTGATGATAATCTGATTCTCCTTCATCTGCAGTAGGTAATTTGTCTTTTGCTCAGGGAGCTTAAGATTTTCCCTTTATCCTGCCTTTAGTTCTTTTCAATTTGAAAAAATACTGCTAGTTACTCAGCCTGAGCCCATTCCTTCTGAAAACATAAATCTTTTGTCTTTGGGGATTTTTCTTCAATCATTCTTCCCTTGGTTTTTTCCTTACTCTTTTTAAAACTCCTTTAGAAAGACAGTGGGCCTCTCCCCTCTTTCCATCACTTCTTTTACCTTTTATATATATTTTTCATCTCTATTACTCCACATTTGGAAATTTCTTTGATTTGAAATTTCAGATCAACTGGACTTAAAACATGAACATTTTATTATCTGCTGCTCACTTTTATTTGCACATTCACGTTTCTCATTTCCAAGAACATTTTCTAGTTTTCTTTTTACATATGAATCAAAACTAACAACAAATTAAATTTGTTTTACTTTTTAAAATTCTCTTCTGCTCCCTAAATTCTTTTAGTGAGTCTGTCTTGGCTGTTCCGTCATTAAGCTTGATTTTAATCAAATATATCAAAAATATGTGTTCAAATCTAAAAATAAAGAAGTAGGCAAATACTATGATAACTAGCATGGATTTCTCTTCCAGTTTTAAGTTTCACCAATATCCCTTACTCTAAAAGACAGAGCATGACTTTCTTGGTGTTATATAACCTGACAGGAGATGTAGCAAACTCTTCCACTGGGTGCTTTGATGGCAAGGTAACCTGGAGACTTACTCCACTGTCAAAATAACCAGATCAAACAAACAAACCAACCAAAAAAGTCAAAGACCCAGTGATGAGAAGATGGAATTAGCTTCTTAAAGTCCTTGTCCAAGTGGGCCTAAGAACTTAATGAAAAACATGAACACACTAGAAGAGAAATGAAAGAAAGTTACAGTAACCACAGACCCAAATCTAAAATTTAAAACTAAAAACTCTATGAAAAACCATAGGAAAAAATCTTACCAAACCTTTGCCTTTGCAAGGCAAAGATTCGGGGTCAGATTAGTATAAGCCTTCTAAAAGTGTTTTTACTATTTAAAATTGTTTGGCTATTCTAGGCCCAGGTCTTACACTAGAAAAAAGGCATAAAGGACACTGTAGATCAACAGATAAGAGTATTGTGCTTATATAAGAGAATATCCATTTAGTCTTTTTACTTCATTCTATTTACTTCATTCTTGTGTGTCTTCTCGGGTATTTGGGAAGTTTCTCTTAGGTATAATCCAGGAAAACTGCTGAATTCAAAGGTATATGAAATTTCAGCTTTTATGTAAGAAAATGCAAAACTACTTCCTCACATAGCTATTATCAACGCTCCTATCTGCAACTGCAGAAGAGATTTTGTTGATTTAGTTTCTCCAGTACCTTATATCATCAAATTTCTTAATTTTGCCAAATGAATGGATATAAACTATTTTCTCATTAGAGTCCTAATTTGCATTTCCCTAGTTATTAATAAGACTGAATATCTTTTTATATATTTATTAGCCATATTTGTTTTCTCTTTCATGAAATGACTATCCATCTTTTGCCCATTTTTCAATTGGGTTCATCTTTTTCTTAAACTGATTCACAGGAGTTCTTTACATATTCTTGATACTAATTTTTGGTCAGTTACATGCAACATTTCTGCAGTGCCTAACATGTCTTTCCAGTTTCATTAAAGCATCTTTTGGTGAACAGATTTTTTTTCTCAAGTAAGCTCCACACGCCCAACATGTTGTTTGAACTCACAACACAAGAGTCACTGCTCTACTGACTGAGCCAAGTAAGCGCCCCTTGATGAACAAATTTCAATTTGGTCAAATTTCATCAATCTTTTCTTTTATAATTAGCGCTATTGTGTGTCTTAAGAAATTCTACTTTACCCAAATACCAAAGAATATGCACTTGGGAAAATATGACCTCCAAATATCACAAGGTTTGAAGAATTTCAGCAAAATACCAGAGTGGTCACACTAAACAATGACTTGCAAATCCTTTTATGTCAAAAAGAAAAAACGCATAACAAGTAAAAAATATTCTACCAACACACCACTGATTTATATATAACAGACAGGGAACAAACACATCCTTCATCATTGGGATGCCAAGAGTATTTAAAAGCAGTTATGCTAGAAAGCTAAAGTGCAAGCACGAGCTTATCTAAGAGAAAATCTACAAATAAAAGTCTACACGTTCTTCCTGGACAAGGGATAACAGCACCAGAAAGAAAACTGGACAAGGATACATGGTACCGCAAATGCTAAACAATTAACAAACGGGGAAAACTGTTGCCTTACATGGTAATTTCAAACTCAAAGCAAAGTTAAATTACACTTACTAGCACATCCATGTACTGGTTCTCCCTTCTCATTCTCAATGATGAAACACTACACTGGTGAAGTCAACAATGAACATGATTCTCTCATCTCCATATGTGCAGCAGGAAGAGAACATGCAACTAACACTAAGCATTGAAAAGAAGAAAGAAAAAAACAACCCTGTTTTGGAGCAAATACCTGACCTGAATGATCCTCTTCCAGGTTCAATGATGACAGAAAATAAGTCAAAATGAGTCTTAAAATACCGTTTCACAAGAAGGGATACTAATCAAACTATAATGAATCAAACTAAAAAGCTTCCGTATAGTGAAGGAAGCCATCAACAAAATTAAAAGGCAGCCTACTGAATGGGAGAAGATACTTAAAATACAAATGACATATCCCATAAGGGGTTAAAGACCCAGACATTTTTCCAAAGAAGACAGATGGTCAACAGACAAAAGAAAAGATGCTCAACACCACTAACCATTAGGGAAATGCAAACACAATGAGATCTCACCTCACACCTGTCAGAATGGCTAGTATCAAAACGACAAGAGTTAACAAGTATTGGTGAGGATGTGAAGAAAAGGAAACCCTCGTGTAGTGTTTGTCAGAATATAAATTGGTGCAGCCACTGTGGAAAACAGTATGAAGGTGCCTCAAAAAATTAAAAATAGAAATATTACAATCCAGTATCCCACTTCTGGGTATTTATCCAAAGAAAACAACTTCTGGGTATTTATCCAAAGAAAACAACATGATTTTGAAAATATGTATACACCCCTATGTTTATTGTTGCAGTATTTATAAACAGCCAAAATATGCAAGCAACCCGAGTGCCCATCAATAGGTGAATGACTAAAAAAGATGGGGCACACACAAACACACACAATAGAACATTACTTGGCCATTAAAAAAAAAAAAAAAGAATGAAATCTTACCATATGTAACATGGATGAACCTAGAAGTTATTCTACAGTAAGTGAAATAAGTCAAAGACAATACCATATGATTTTGCTCACTTATATGTGGACCCTAAAAAACAACAGAACAGAAACAGACTCATAAATACAGAAAAAGGTACAGGAGTTGGGGGAGGGGGTGAGGATGGGTAAAATAAGTAAAGAGGAGGAAGAGATTAAGAGGTACAAACTTTCAGTAATAAAATGTCAGAGACCAAATGTACAGAACAGGAAATATTCAATACTGTTAATTACTGTAGTTAACTTTGTATGGTGACAGATAGTAACTATACTTATCGTGGTGAAAGTGTCGAATCACCCATTGTACACCTGAAACTAACACTGTCGATTATATATATAGATAGATAGATAATCCAAATCATGGCTGCCAGAGGTTAGACATGGGGGAAGAATACAATACAAAGGGATAGTACAAGACAGTTTTCCGGGGATGATGAAACTATTCTGTATCCTGATTATGGTGGTGGTTACACAAACTTACAAATGTGTTAAAATTCATTTACTGCCCACTCCAAAAAAGTGAATTATACTGCACGATTAAAAAAAAAAAAAAAAGAACTTTTAAAAAATATATGTATACTAATTTATAGGAGCTTCATTTACATTCTCCAAAACCTGGAAAAAACCCAGAAATCCTTCAGAGGCTGGATGGATAATCTGTGGTAAATCCACACAATGGAATGATGTTTTGTAATTAAAAGTAACAAAGAACTGATATACAAGACAACACTGATACACTGCAAAGATATCATGCTAAGTCAAAGAAGCTAGTTAAAAAGATTACACACTGTGTGATTCTGTTTATATGACATTATGGAAAATGCCTTACAGAGACAGAGAACAGATTAATCCAAAGGGGGAAGGAAACATCTGACTACAAAGAGGCAAAAAAAGGGAATTTACAATTTTACTGTATGTAAATTTTAAAAAAGAAACAAGTTAAAAACCATATGAAAGAGGAAGAAGTTTCAAAAACGATAAATACAGGAAACAGAAATAAGCTTTAGGCAGTCAGTTTTGTGCTCAATGAACAAGATGGAATCTGGATCAAATACAAAAAAGAAAATCAACAGATATAAGTGGGAACTAGATGTAATAATGTAAGCAAACTAACATTGTCACCGAAGAATTCAAAACTTGACAGATCACAAAACCAACACAAAGCAAACCAAAATAATGACATGGAAATTCAAATTTTAAAGTCTCCGAATACAGATAAAAATGAAAAAGAACCAATAGCACCCAAGGACAAAGATGCACTATATTTTTTGACATAACCAGAAAAAAGAAAATATAAATTAAAAGGAATAAGGATAGACAAAGGATTAAGGAATTATAATAGAGGTCCATATTAAACACATTCCAAATACATGTTCATAGTTTAAGAATCTTTTGTAGTACACAGAAATAGCTATTTCCAAAGAAAGAAAATTTAGGCTGGCCTCAGACTTCTCCATGATATAAAACTATAAATAATGTAATATAAATATAAAACTATAAATCTAAGCCTGAATGAAAAACTTGTGGCCTAAGGATTTTATATCCAGGTAAACTGCTGTTCACATATCATGGCCAAAGAAAGACATTTTCTGAATCTAGAAGGATTTAACAAATGTATTATATTTATATTATATATAATCAACAAATATATATACCAAATTAATTTTCCTAAAAAAAAAAAAATAAGTCACGTAAGAGTAAAAAAAAAAAAAGATTCAAAATAAACATGTCAAAGGTGGGTCAGACATCAAGACTGGCAGTAAACCATGAAACAATTTAAATGTACAATTTTAAAGTTTAAAAATTATTAACTTTAAATCACTGTGTTGACGTAAAACAATATGTAACTGTCATAAACAATTCCTGAGACAATTATATAAATAAAACTAGGACTAAATTTTCAGACTGGGTAGGGAAGAAATGTAGAAGACATACAAGGGTGACCTCTCCTAAGTGGTGGGAGGGAAAAAAAAAGAGTTGAGAAATAATTCCTTGCCATGCATCTTTTTCCGTGAGCAATCTCATCCCACTTTCACAGAAACAACTATTTAAGAACAGAAAGCTCCCAAATCTGACTCCCACATCTAACTGCTTAATCAAAGATTTCACTGTATTTCTCAAAAGCATCTTAAAATCAGCACATCCTAAAAATCAGCACCCCACTTTTCATATCCCAAATCCATTCTCCTGATCCACTATTTGTAATGGCTGTTCAGTCTGACCATTTACTCAACTGCTAAGCTCAAAAATTCAGGAGATACTTTTGATCCCTTTTTCCTCATTCTCCCACATTTAACTGCAATCACTAGCACCAGAATCACCTAGGTGTGTTTGTTAAAAATGTACACCACCAGGTCCCTTAAATACAGCTGACCCTTGAACAACATGGGTAAGAACTGTGTAGGTCCACTTATATACAGATTTTTTTCTGTCAAATACAGTCAAATACTGTCAAATATAGTACTTTCTCTGCCTGGTGATTTTCTTAATACCATTTTTTTCTCTAGCTTATTTTATTTTAAGACTACAGTATACAATTCATGTAACATACAGAATATGTGTTAGTCAACTGTGTTATCAGCAAGGCTTCCTGTAAACAGGAGGCTATTAATGGTTAAATTTGGGGAGAGGCAAAAGTCATACACAAATTCCAAACTAGGAATTTGGCACCCCTAACCTGCACATTGTTCAAAGACCACCTGTAGATCAGATTTTCCTACAGTGGGTCTCAAGAACCTGTATTTCCAAGAAGCACCTCAATAATTTAAGTGCCCTAAGGTTTACAAACGACTGCTCTAGAATCATTACTTCAATTATTATTCACCAGTGACAAATGTTCACCAAAATAATTCCCTTGTCTGCACAGACCAAGAAGCCATAAGACATGTAAGTTCACACAGAGAAACAAATTACTGACATTTTATAGAGCTAAGTTTCTGCTTTATCTTAATTTCTACATAAAAGCTTTCTATAGTAACCAACATAATTTATTTAAAAAGCTTCTAACTTTATCCCTGCTGCATTCGAGAAGAAATTTAAATGTACTCTCTATGGAAAAGTCTGCTAGTTGTCTACTCCATCCTTTCCTTCTTTTCCTCTTAAAAACAGGACCCCAGGTTTTTTTTCATGGTTTGGCACAAAAAACATTCCCCAGCATGTGCTCTGAGCACCCCGTGATCAAATTCTGGCCTATATGAATCAAGCAGAAACAGTGTATAACTTCAGGCAAGTCTCCCTTAAGAGTCCCACAGAAGGTCAATAACAGACTAAGAAATCAAATTCTGCTGTCAAAATCTAAAAGCCCATGCCTTCCCAACTCTTAAGTTGTCTTCCTCAAATCAAATCCTTACTATACTTTGGACAAGTGCTTTAAGTGTACAAATTACAAAATGGTTCAGGAAAAAATTTCAGGGAAAAAGTCTGTTTTACTTCTCATAAACAGGAAATAAATAATACTCAAACATTTATTTATAAAAGCTGTTTCAAATGCCTAACACATTTTTGCATAAAATTAATTTTAGAATTAGTATTAGAGCCCCTCACCAGTTCCTGAGTCTGCTTAGTTATAAATGCAGAACTTACGGAACTTTGATGAACACAACTCAATGACTTTTATCACCCGAGTATGAAGAATAGGCAGATTCAGAGTAAGGACAACCCTTGGGAAGAGAAAATGATGCCCATGTGCCACGAGAGGCCCTGAGGGGAGTTTGCAGGGTTCTGTTTTTTAAGCTAAGTAGTTGGTTTCCTTTAGAGTAAAGCTCCTAAACTCAGAATGTAACATTAAAGAAGACCCATCCATACACACCACCCCAATAAAAAGACCCTACACGAAAAATTACTATACTCTTACCCTACGCATGGCTTCCTCCTCTTCTTGACGCTTTTCATAATGTGCAAAGTCATCAAAGATTGAGGTGGTATGCTTGAAAGTAGCAATTATTTTAAGCACTTGCTTAGCTTTTTCCAGGGGTACCTCTTGAGTGTCCCTTGAATTGGTAACTGGTTTGTTGTCATTATTTTCTAAGCGAATATGCCGTAACTGGTTATTGGGAACATCTTTGACAAAGATCCATTTAACTTCAAATTTGCCCTTCCACTTATCCTGAGACCAGACACCAGCATATGCATTATAGTCCACAACAGACTTCATTTCAGCCACTCCACAAAAATGTCCACTGCCATTCACACTGAAGAGTAAATAGAGTGGGCCTTTCCCATTCAGGGAACGGTAAGCTGCATCCAAACGCTTATTACCATGCTCAGTACTACACCAGATAGAGTACTTAATTGAACGGTGTATGTCATCCTCAGAATAGCTTTTAATTATAAACACACGTCCATTCTTCAGGTTCCAGTCAAAGTCTTTGGGATTATAATTGTTTATGGCCTTTAGCTTCTCCAGCACTGGATGCACTTCTACACTAGAAGGTGAAGCACTGACAGGAACAACACCTAAACCAAAGTTTTCACCGCCCACTCCATTGTTCTGGTTGAATCCAGCTCCCCTATTCCGAGGAGCTACCCAGCGATTCTGCAGCTGCTGCTGTTGGGGCTGCACTTGGTGAGGCTGGGCCTGTGGCTGAGGTCCTTGTTGCTGCTGTGGTTGTGGTGGCTGAGGCTGCTGTTGAGGCAGTTGGCTTTGCACCAATGGTGGTGGTTGAATTAATGGCTGAGGCTGCTGGATTATAGTTTGAGGAGGCAGAACTGGTTGGGTTGGTGGAGCCTTTACCACTGACCCCTTTTCATCCCAAGTTCCAATATTCATGTTGTGTTTTATAGGAGGTGGTGGTACAGCAGAACCCCCAATTCCCACATTGCCCTTGGGTTTAAGTTTCGGTTGAGGTTTGGCAGGCTTTCTGGCAATGGCAGCCCAGGAGGTCGGTTTAGGCGCTGCACTGCTAACTGGGGGCACACTATTGGTTGCAATGCTAGTCATACCACTGCTGCTCAAGGCTGTACCTACAGTTTTTGTCACTGCAGCTGTCAGGTCACCACCAATTTTCAGTCCGGTCATGCCTTGCTCAATACTGCTAATGCCAGGCACCTTACTCAAAGTATCACTGCCAAATCCAGCCTGTCCATCTGTAATAGCTCTCCCAAGAGAACTAGGTGGATAGCCATAACTGCTACTATAAGCAGAACTTTGTGTTGATTGTCCCTGAGATCCACTTGTCCCCCATGTAGAGAAATCAGCATTACCAGGAAAAAAGTTAAATCCATGTTGACCAAGAAATGGAGGGGTATTTCCTAATGCCCCAGGTTGACTAAACACACCATCTGGTATATAATGATGTTCTCCATTACTCATTTGTCCATAGGTTGTCAGATACGGCATAGGTTGGTCTCCAGCCGTGGACCATGCTGCTTCCCCAAGAGAATATGGAAATCCAATGGATGGAGCATAGTAACTAGGCATATATGGATCTGACATTGGTGGATAGCTGTTACTCTGGAAGAAAAAAGATCAAAATCAGGAGCGAAATATCCTCTGAAGAGCAAGGGAAAAAAAGACTCTGAAAAATTAAAATCAAGTAGTTTTAAATAAATGAAAAAGATGCACCTGTCCCAGATAAAATTAAAAGTTCAAATCCAATTTTATCAAGGCAAAAATTTGCTGGTATTTTAATTTTAAAATATTTGTTATAAAATTGCAGGGGTTTTTTGGGAGGGGAGGAGATGGGTAGGATGGGATAATTTTTAAGAGTCAGATCTTCTGGCACATTTTAAAAATACCATCATTTCTACAAAAATCTGAATTATAAACTCGCAGACACAAATTGATCATTTACAGCCAATTTTATTTTAAGCAGCTGATGTATCCAAAAATTTATATGCAAAGATTAAACAAATCTGGAAGCTATGCCAAATAACAGAGGAACTATAATATACCTATCTATATGATAGAATCCAATTCAGCAATTAAATTTTGTACTTTTATTAAAATGCTCACACTGAGAAGAAAGTAACAATTCAAGATTATACCCATGGCATCATCTAAATTTGCTTGTTTTGTCTTGCTCATTTTAAAAAAGAACCAAAATCCTTACTATGGTTTCTTAATGGTGGGCTAACAGGTGCCTCTTTTCTTTGTACTCAAATTTCCAAATTTTACAATCACTTTCCTATTCAGAATTTTAATTTGGAAACTGTTAGTTTCTGTATTTTTCCCAAAATTACTACAATTAAATCGTTTGTCCTGAATACAAACTAATCATTTAGTAATTTGCCAAAAATGAAGGCACCAAATTCTACTCAAAGAAAAAAAAAAAAAAAACCGCCAACTTTGTTACTAGCCAATGTAAAAAATAAGATATTTTAAGGATATTTTGAAATGGGTTTCTTAGACCAAAAACATGTCTGAGAACAGATTTTCACTCTGGTTTGGTTGTGATTTTTAAAACATTGGACAGACCTTTAGAATGTAAAGAATTAAGCAAAATTTAAAAATTAAGCAAATATCCAGTCAGGACAACTGGTACTCCCCCTATAAGGGTGGACCATTCTGAAGGCTGATTATTCATTTAATTTATATAGGCATTCTTATTCTAAGTTCCCTGGAGAAAAGTATTTAACTTTTTCTTTTTCCTGTTACTCTTTTAGAACTTTGTTGCCACTACTTTCCCACCCAAAAAAGTGTATCAATATAAATATGTAACAGTAACATCACAGATACTACCTGGGACTCGGCTGATATTCCCTTTAAAGGCCTATCATTGAACATTGAGATATTATCACTACTGTTACTTCGACACATCTCACAACTATTGAAACTGCCCACTATGAGAAAGTTAATATTTTGTCCTTTGAAATAATTCTGATATAACTGATATAAAAGTAACTTATAAGAATCAAATAAAGGTTGCACTTCAATTAATAATTCTGACATAGATTTCCTGAGTATTTCCAGCAAAGCTTGGACTTAGAAACAAAAACCACCATTACTTAGTACTATTTAAAGAAAAAAATGATTTTTTAAATATACTCAATACATTTTACGATATTCAAAATGGGAAATAAATGTGTTACTGTTTACTAATTTGACCGAACATATTCTTTAACTGTATTACATAATTACTAACTATATTTAAAAATATATTCAAAGAATGCTCACAATATTAGTATGAAAGAAATCGATGAACATTTTTGGAACCACAATAGTACTGGCATCATCACACAGACCAACACTGGAAATACTAACTGCCATATTTAATACAAGAAAAGCCTGAGGAAAGCTCACAATCACTAGCAATGGTTTTCAAAGAGAAAAATCTTGAAGAAATTAGTAATGATTAAACTTTACTACCCATGAAGATCACACACACACACACACACGTGTGTGTGTAATCTGATCACTAATTTATCTGCAGAAAAGAAAAGTACTCATAGGGCTTCAGACTGACAAGGTCTCTGTGATATAAAACTCTTAAAAAACTTAATAAAAATGAATAGGTCAGCCAGTATAACGTATATAATAGATTAATATTTTTTTTAAGATTTTATTCATTTGAGAGAGCGCACGCCAGACAGCACACAGCGGGAGGGGCAGAGGGAGAGGGAGAAGCAGAGAGCAGAGAACCTGATGCAGAACTTGATCCCTGAGATCACGACCCAAGCTGAAGGCAGATGCTTAACCAACTGAGCCACCCAGGTGCTCATGATTAACATATTTTAAAAATTATCTTTTTCTTGAAGTTGCTAAAAAGATCCTTATATTACTTTATTATTTATTTCAAACAAATACTTACTGAATGCCTACATTGTGAAAAATACTGATTCATTCATTCTAAAAGAAAACCTACGTTATAGACACAAAACACAGGGAAGTGAACAGGGGAAGAGCAAGAGAGCTGTGCTGAAAAGAGAGGTAATCAGTTTCAAACTTTTAACTTAGAATGCTGGCACTGAAATCTGGACTTCAGTACGTCCTTACCTGAACGTGAGAGTGGAAAATCAGACCAGGCAGAAAGCTTTTATTTTTATTTATTTATTTATTTATCTGAGAGAGACAGACAGACAGACAGACAAAGCACAAGCAAGAGAGGCAGAAGGAAAGCGAGAAGGAGAAGCAGACTCCCCACTAAGCTGGGAGTCCGACATGGTACCCAAACGAGCCACCCAGGCACCCAGAGGTAGAAAGTTTTTAAAGTTCATTCCTCATAATCAAGTTTTTGCAAAAATTACACTCCTAACTTAAACTGAATATTCTTATTTCACCATCACAAATGTTGAATTTTGCAGTTACCTACCAAGTTCCTAACTTATCCACCTCCATAATAATTCACAGGCTAGCAAACTAAGTCAAAGAGTAAATATTTCAATCTTTGCAAGAAAAATAATATCTAGTTGCTGTCACTCAGTCATCTTTTTTTTTTTTTTTTTTTTTAAACAACCCTTTAAAAAGCTTCTAGCTTAGGGTTGTTTTTTTTGTTTTTTTTTTTTTTTTTAAAGAAAACTGGGTACAAACTATGATCCCTGGGCTACAGTTTATCCACCCTGTTTTAACTGATTATCTAATCTGTACTAATTCCTAAAAAAAGCCCATATTCTCTGGGGAATGGGAAAACAAATTCTGCCAACTCTGTGACGTATAGGGCCCAAACTCTTGGGTATGAGGACTTTTATTAGATATCTTTTCAATTATTTTTTTAAATCATAATTTTTACTACTTCACGTGTAAACTATTGATTCTTACCAAAATAATTTAAGTTTAAGTTATTAAAATGTGTTCCATTAGTCACAACTGCTATCAAACAGACAGCTCTGTCTTCTTGAGTATACTGGGTAAGTGGCTAGCTTTCTGCAGTTTATCAAACAACACTAACCATTTACTTTTCCAGTTTTTTTTTCAGTAGTTTCAGCTGAATGAGATGGTTTTTTTCTTAGCTCCATCCAATTACTTAAATAAATCTTAAAAAAAAAAAACTGGTTATTTATTTATTTGTCAGAGAGAGAGAGAGAGAGGGAGAGTGAGCAAGCACAGGCAGACAGAGTGGCAGGCAGAGGCAGAGGGAGAAGCAGGCTCCCCGCCAAGCAAGGAGCCCGATGTGGGACTGGATCCCAGGACGCTGGGATCATGACCTGAGCCGAAGGCAGCTGCTTAACCAACTGAGCCACCCAGGCGTCCCACTTAACCAGTTTCTAAAGGCAAGGCTTCATTTTGGGTTCCAGTAAGAACAAAGCTATAGGAAATTTCCAGAGTTTCAAAGTAAGATATGGTCAACACATTCTGAATTAGTAGAGCTTCAATTATAACTGGAAATATTTAAAAATATGTTGTTAATTTAAGATAAATCTGTAACTGCTAGCTATGTGGAATATCAATCGGAGGACTCTACCTTGGTAGTGAAGAGGAACAAAAGTTCCACTTACTGATGATGGAAAATAACAACTGAAAACTTTCACTTTTACTTCAAACCTGGTGATAATGAGACATAATCAATATAACAGTTTATGTTCAAATAACTGCTTTAATAGTTTACTCATAATTTGGAAACTGGTCAACTATAGTTAAATTTTACTATATTCTTTAAAGATATGCACCCTTTAAACCAAAGGATGTGAAATGTTTGATGTTTCCCTCACAGTCAAAGAACTATTTGGAAGGGGAAAAATAACAACAATTTATATAAATATATAATTTGATTTAAAAAATCACTGAATATAATGAAACATACTTGTAACAACAGAGCCACAGACCCTTTACCTACAGCATAAACTTAGAAACACAATCTGGGGAGGGCATTTAACACAAGGTTGAAGTGAAACCATGAGGTACCTGAACTTCAATCCCATCCCAGGTACTTATCAGCTATATGAAAGCAGCCAAGTTACTTAAACTGTGCATTGTTTTCTCATCTACTAAAAGAAAATAAAGATACACTGCCTAAGACACATTAAGTATTCAATCAACAATAGTTATATTTGTTAATACAACTTAACTTGCCCCTTTAAAATGTAAATTAATAACCAAACACATGATATAATTTCAGACTTACTCCAGATCTTAATGAGTATAAACTCTTGGTGTGATGTAGTAGTCAAGGATATGGACTCAATTCTTTAATCTTTTACTTTCTATGTCAGTGAGCTCATCAGATCATGTAATTTCTCTAACCCTGAATCTGTTGGTTAAAATGGGGATAATACCTGCTGGTCTCACCAACTGTAAAGATTTTTAAAAATCTACTGTGCTAACTACAAAGTGCTATATGGAAGTGCAGGAGTAAGGCCTTTTACCTTTAGGGTTTTTTGTTTTTTTTTTTTAATTTGTCAGAGAGAGAGAGAGAGAGAGCGCGCGCGCGTGCGAGCGCATGAACGAGGGTGCACGTGCACAAGCAGGGAGGGTGGCAGACTGAGGGAGAAGCAGACTCCCCACTGAGCAGGAAGCCCTATGTGGAACTCAATCCCAGAACCCTAGGATCATGACCTGTGCGGTAGGCAGATGTTTAATTGACTGAGCCACCCAGGCATCCCCTTTTTTTTTCTAATTTGAAAACTAAAATACAGAAAGAAAAAAAAATAAAAGATCTTCCTCAAAATTTTAATGTCACTTATAATTATTTCTTAGCCTTATGATATAGATCAATTGTTTCTCTAATATCTCAAAGAAAACTTGAACAAAAAGTTCATGATTACTGCTCTGACTTGAGACATTCTAATACAACTCAATCATAGTTCGTCTTTCACAAAGAAAGTTAAGATCCATTTCTACTTTCTTTCCAAGAAAGGAGACACTATAAATATCCCAGAAGTTCAATTAGAAAGGAAAAGGCATAATTCACCAATAAAAGCACTTTCGTACAGAGAAAAACAAAAACTGTTTTCCGTTAAGAACTTGAGGAACTTCAAACTCCAGAACTCACTTCTGAATTAAAGTGAGGTTTAGAATATTTTTAATGCTTATGTGTATTTTCTTCTAAAACTTTAAAAAATTATTGTACTTTTCACAAAATATACTCAACACATATCTAATCACAAGGATATCACCAAAAAATGTATTATACATGGTACCCAGTTAACCTAAATATTTCACCAACTATAATTCTTTGTTCCCTAATTCTAGCAGATAACCCAATTCATTATTCAATGCTTAATAAATGCCTACTATGTGCCAGATACAGTGCCAGTCACTGGAGACGAAAAGATGAAGAACATGGACTCTGACCTGGAACACTTCCCAGGTCTAGTGGGGAAGACACATATCCCCTACAATTTGATAGGTACTGTAATGGAAGTATAAACAAAACAAAACAAGCATTCTAATACAAAGAACAGGGAAGCAAGTAACTGGGGGAATCAGAAGAGACTTCATCAAGGGATAGATATAGGAATCTGTGTGTACAGATCATAAATACAAATACAGAAAGTGAGATCATGAAAGAAAAATATTCGGAAAATATTTATATTCTTAGAAAATAGTTGAGTCCTATTCCCTTACAAACTGGAGAAAGCTGACCAAAGACAAGGCAGAAAGGGAAATGGAGCAATTTTAAGGACCCTCATGTAACAAATGTATCCACTCTTGTGAAGTTGTGGTCACTCTTGTGAAGTTGTGGTAACTCTTTAACATGACGGTGGCACAGACTTGGACTTTAAGAAGATTGCTGAGTAGCAATACAGAATTACTAGTTAGAAAATCACTCCAACAGGCAGGAAAAAATGAAACCTTTAACTAAGGGCAGTGATGGCCGGGACAATAAATAACAAAATTCAAAATATTTTTCCTTTCTTCGTTCTCTATTCCACTTCTCTGACAAACATGACTAGGAATTATTTCCCCATATAGACGACAAACTCAACTTAATTTTTCCAAGTTGTTCTCCAAATTTATATGCACAAATTCCATGGCATCTTTAACAGTACTATTTAAACCTGAACTTTCCAATCAACTTAATTATCTGATTATTCTGAGAAACTTTAGAAAACTAAATTTAAGACCCGAAGGATAAACATTTACTTTTCAAGTAATTACAAAAGTTATCCGCTTTAAGAAACTGAGCACTAGAAAATATAATACACTATTACAGAAGGCCAACAACCTGTTTTATTTTTTTATTTTTTTTTTAATTTTTATTTATTTATTTATTTGTCTGAGAGAGAGAATGAGAACACAAGCAGGCAGAGTGGCAGGCAGAGGCAGAGAGAGAAGCAGGCTCCCCGTTGAGCAGGGAGCCCGATGTGGGACTCGATCCCAGGACCCTGGGATCTTGACCTGAGCCTGAGGCAGCAGCTTAACCGACTGAGCCACCCAGGCATCCCCAACAACCTGTTTTAAAGTATCCCTGGATTTGATCTGAATTAGATCTAAGTATACAAAACAATTTGAATCATTAGCCAAAAACTGAAACACTTTTCCAGACAAAAGATTCATTTTTCTTATTCATAATATGAAAATCAGATGGAGTTTAATTTTAAAGACATATTATACATTTAGTTGAAAATTTTTTAAACATTTCAGCTAGATCAGAACAAAGAACTATAAATGCTAATGTAATTTTAATATGTAAGTAATTACTTGAGATATTTCACCAATAATTTTAATTTTCACTAACCTGCTTTAAAAGGTCAATTTTTTAAAATTTTCTCTTTTACCTAGGTGTTATTACGAGTAACTTAAATTCTTATACAAATCATCTAAGATTTCAGGTAATTTTCAATTTTCTCTCCAATAAACCCAGCTTCCAACATGCTATACTGTGAGGACTCTTTCAAAGGTAAGTATGTGCCCTGGTTACAGATATTATTTTTAGTATTATAGAAAGCTAATTGCTAAAAAACCTATTCATTAGCACTGACAAGGAGAGGGAGGACAGAACAGCCTTAGTGGCATCAAATTTTAAAACTTCTCTTTAAATAGCACATGAATATACAAATACCATAAAAAAACAATTATTAGAAAGTATTAAGATTTTCTTTTTAAACATCACATTAAAACAAATCTTTTACAGATTTTTTTTGTCCCAACATAAGGAAACTTTAGTGAGATAATTTAAAAACTGGGTTCACTAAATAAATCTCTTCCACTGTTAAAAAAATAATAGTTTTCTGACACTTTCAAAGTTTTATTTACAAGTGCAATCTTTTGCAGAATTCCAATATATAAAACAGATAAAAAGCAGAGGACAGCTCTGATTGCTGCAGGAGTGGGATCAAGAGTACCCCCCCTTAGTTTTCCCCAGGCAGACCTGAACCACCTCTGTGGAATGCCAAAAAACAACAACAACAAAAAAATTGTCTAAGCCCCTCTGACAGACGTATTATATAGTATTTGTTACCAAGTAAAACAAAAGGATTCTTACTGGTTGCAATTCTCAAACATCTATATTCCATTAAAATTCCCTGAAGACAGGGGTTGAACAAATAAGTCAAGAGGATCTTCACAACTATATCCTTGTCTTAGAAAATCATCTTACACTATAATACATAAAGTATGAAATCAAGTAGCAAAAAAATTCAATTACTTAATATTTAAAACAATTTCCCAAACTTATCTGATCATGAAGACTTTTTGAGACAGTATCTACTACACACTTCACAATATCAGAATTTCTAAACAAAAAGAAACACTGCCATAAGAGATGTTAACTGAGATTACTGTGTGGGCCCAAATAATAGAATACTGAACATTTCTTTTAAAACTTGCACTGCAATTCAAAACAACGATCTTCCTATTTTCTAGTTATACGTTATTTCACAACCTTTAAGTGGAAAGATCATAAAGTTAGATTATGTAAGTATGAAATGAATTTTTCATTCTTTTATGAGCAGCCAAACATTCATAGATTTTATCACCCATTTTTATTCTTTCTCATTTATTTATTCCCTCCCAACACAAGCTAGGAATGTAGATCAACAGATAGAAGGGGGTGGTTAACGAGAAATGACCAAGGGGTAGTCAGTTTGAACATAATCATGGCTCTCTACACTCCTAAAAACAATCCTACATACCACAAATTGGGAACTACTTTTCAAACTTTCCCTACAACTCTAAATGCCTGCAATGATATCTGGTTCCTTGTTCTTTCAGTTTAAAAAATATCTAGAGATTAAGATTTCATGGTACATTTTTCATATACCTTTTTTTTTAAAGCAAAACAACAAAAGCAGTTTTATTATATTCTTTTCCAAGAAACTGGTTAATGATGAAAGTTTATTTTTTTAATTTATATTAACAAACAAATGAATGCAGAAATGGCATATAGAGACCAAAGAGATCAAAGAATTCACTTTCG
Organism: Mellivora capensis; assembly: GCA_004024625.1. Classification (NCBI taxonomy): domain Eukaryota; kingdom Metazoa; phylum Chordata; class Mammalia; order Carnivora; family Mustelidae; genus Mellivora; species Mellivora capensis. Next base: position 110,091 of record PISX010004255.1, read on the forward strand.
TTTTTCAATGCTTAAATCTAAATTATACCTGTACACAAACTCTCACAATTATCTGTGAAAAATCCAAACACAAAAGAACCTCAAAAGTACCAGCTTGATTTGATGAAATTTTCCAAGCCTACAATATAGAAGGCAAATGTTTATAAATCTTCTATTCCCTATGTTGTATTAACTTTAATTATCAATGAAATTCAAATTGGAATACTTATAAAAGAGAAAACACTACATTTAACCAAAACTTAAGTTATAACTAGTTCTTTCCCATAATTGCATAGCTAATTAAACCTTATAATTTGCTTTAGCTATGAAGATATGGCAGCAACATTAAACTAAAAGGTTAAATTCTTTCAAAGGTCAAAAAAAAAGTCCAACCATACCATACACAAATAATGCCCATCTTCAAATCTTTTAATTTCACAATCTAATTTCAGCCACCTAGAATTTCTAGAGAATTCTCCTGTACCACAAACCTGCAACTGTTATTCACTATTATGTAGGCACACTAGATTAATACATGTTATGGTTAGCCTCATTCAATTAAAATATCTATCTGAAAAATCCATTAATACTAATGTAAATTTAATTTCCTAAATATGGGACTGTCAGACTTACCTGATTTGTCTGGCTACTTAAGTATGGCTCAAAATCATCATCATTTACAGCATCTTTTTGATGAATCGAACCGTTTTGTACTGAAACTAAAAAATATGTTTATATTAGATGTGTGGTAATTATCTTTATGAAACTGACAGAATAACCTAACATTTTCAGTATTTTTCAATCAACTCAGAAAAAGTTATCCTGAGTTGTTCTTTTTGTTTAAAAAAAAATCCTCTTAAAAATTTTAACTCAATTTAGGTACAAATATTTATGTGCAAACAAAAACTTACAAATCTTGTATATACCCAAGATTACATAAATATAAACTATATACACACTTCCCATTACCAAAAACATAATGTAAATAATCTCAATTTCAACATTGTAGCAAGCAGTTAACTTGGAAGGGTTCCCTGATACTATATTTGAATCTAAAATAACCACCTGAAATAGTGTTGTGGATAACTGATTGCTGAACAATGTTCTCTACCTCTGTTAAATCTCTATATAATTTAGTACATGAAAGGTAAATAAAGGATGAAATAACTTTCCTTGGTATCTTAAGTTAGAGTAAATGTCTTAAAAGTTTTCAAATTAAAGAAAGTGGCTAAAATTCATTGAAGCAGTTATCATAATGAATAAATAATAAATAATCTAAATAAAAAGGCCTTTAGTTCTAAACCAAAAAATTATGAAAACTTTCTTGAAAGTACAAAGACACTAAAGATAACCATGATTATTCTTCCAACACATCAGAAAACCAGAGAATAATTTATAATGCTGTATTTGTTCAGAGATCATTTCCAAAAATGCTGTATAAAGTTGTTACTCTCTGAATGGTATTTGAGTGTCTTTGAGCACAGGCTAGAAATAAGGTCTTATGTTTGAATCCCAAGTCTAACACTGAGAAGCGGGGTATCTCTAGTTAGTGACTTAGCCTCTCTACTCTACTTCTCCGTTCAAGGAGGTTATTAACAGTACCTACCTCAGTTCATCTGAGAATTCAAAGACAGTATTCAATAATCTTGACTATTTTATTACATAAAATATTACAAGATCCAAAAAGGACTAAAAATTATTTCAGGACCACATAAACCAAAGTTTTACAAGGCTAGAACCTGATATGCTGACACTGTCTAAATACACTATTCTACTTTTGAAACACATGTGAGATGAAAAAAGCTAGAAGTTCCTTATGGATGTTGACTAATCCCTTAAAAACAATAACAACAACAACAAAAAACCTTCAGAATCTGAAAATTCACTGCTTAAAAATACAGTGTCACAAAGTTATTATAAATTAAGGCTGGGGGCAATGGATTTAAGTTGTGTGTTCCTCTACAGTATCATTACATTTTTATTTTCCCTAATTTTCCAAGAGTTTAGATCACCAAAAATGTAATATTACAAGCTGACAGTGGCATGGGAGCAGAGATAGATAAAATTCCTTCATTCTTTGCCACCCACTAAGTAGCAATGATCAGTCAAATACTACTCTGTGAAGCCTTCAAAGTAGACCTCTTACGATACTACATTGCCCTCAAATCACAAGAGCAACATGAAGGTCACCTTGATCTTGGCTCCTCTGAGGTGGTTTAATTGTATTTGGTAAGGACTGCAAGAACCAGGGTTGAGCTAAATGTGCTCCCCAGAATTTAAATACGTAACAGCCACTAGAAACAAAAATAAAGAGGGGGATACCTTAGGTTATTTCTGGTGAACTAATCATTTCAGCCCAAGAGATTCTAACCCCTTTATTAAAGGCGGTTATTTATGGTCTATTACCGCTGGGGGGAGGGGGAATCCTCACTACACTATTGGACTATGGCACTAGTACATGTTGTTATCTGAAACAGTTACTCATTTCAAAATTACAACTATTTCTTGCATTCATTAATTCTCAGAAATTTAGCCCATGCTGCTCATAAAATATATTAAACAAGTACTCACTTAAAATCCACCTAAATCTTTATTATGGTGCTATTCTTACTCATTTCCTCTGTTCTATTCTTTCTCTTCTAAGATGCTGAGACTAAGAACAAAATATTCTCATGCACTAAGTAAATACACAGTCTACAGTCTGCGCATAAATGAGGCATAAATATGTCTAAAAGTTCTAAAAGATTACTCAAGGAGTATGTCAATCTAAGGAAAAAATATTTAATTAAAAGTATTTCATGAATACTGACAAGCAATTTGCATTAAATTAGAATCTGAATAAGAAGCTAGCCCTTGAGTTTCAGAAGCATACCTTTCCTTAAGAAATTCAGCTGTCTTTAAAGACTGCAGTTTTTGAACATTACTTAATGACAATCTAATGTCTTGGAGACTGAAAGCCATTAAATAGCAAAGATATCCAAGCCAGTTCCATAGTCTGTACAAGTTCTTCAGGGAAAAAAGAACAGATGACTTACATGATTCTTCGCCTGTTTCCTCTGCTCTATGAAGCAGAGTCAAATCAAGATAGAACATGGGCCTTAGGAGCCAGGTGATTCTTTGCTCTGGTCCTGACTACATCAAGTTAGGAAAGTCAACAGATCTGTGCATCATGTTTTCCCACCTACAAAAACAGCGACAATACCATATACCCTCTATCTCCTTATAGGAATGTTTTGAGGATTAATAATAAAATGAAGCCTAAAATGACAATAAAGTGCTTTGCAATTATTTCCTGAGGGACTGTGGGGAGAGGATACAAAAGAATACTGCCAAAACACTACATTTTCCACCACTTTTCTGAAACACTAAATACAGCCAAATTCAACCTAATTCTTTTAAACTGCAGTTTTACCAAACAATTCTGTCTCTCTGTTGGAAAAGGATAGGGGAAGAGAGGAGGGAAAAGATAAATTCCTTTCCATGTATTTGTCTATTTATACACTTAAGGCACCAGGAGGAAGTTGGCAGCAAGGCTGCTAGGAGTACAGGATCTGACACTTTTATCTATGGTGCCTGCAGGGAAAGGAGAGGTACCCTTTTATTCTGGCAACAAAAATTCTGGTTATTAATAAATAAAAGTGATATAAAATCAGCTTTAAATTATGAACCAATATAAATAAATAAATAAATTACAGAATAACAGTGAGTTATCCTTAAATTTCTACTATCCTTCAGTACTACCCTGGCCAAGGATAATAAAGAGTTCTAATATTTACCAAAAGGAAAATCTATTAACTAAAAAAAAACTCAAACTTACAAAAAGTAAGCCTAGAATTATTACTTATACTATGAAAGCATTTTTGCCTTACAAAGAGATATAGAATTCCTTTCAAATTTTAGCTGTTAGTGCACTTAAATACTTAAGGATATACAGAAAAAAAAAATTTAGAAAATCAAAGACACTAAGACAGGTGTCAGGCTCTCAGTGTCAAATGAAGATAATTCAGAAAAGAAAAACAGTATCTTTAAAATTAAGTCATCTGAAAAGGATTACGGTTTCAGAACTTTGACAACTCCTCAGCAACATGTATTTTTCATGTTTGAGAAGTTGAATTCAAGTTTAATACTCATATTCTTAGAATACTCATGCTGTAGTTCAAGAAAAATAACTTTGCTTTCTGCTTCACAAAAGTAAACAGAGTAACTGTAAAACAATTTTGACTTGAAAACCAAGTCAGCTAAGGCACAGTAGTTTTTCTCAAACACACACATAGCTACTTGTATCAGTTCACTGGAGGTGCTGCCTTCGCCTTGTAATTCTCCCTGCAGGGGCATAAAAATACAAGTGATGTATATGTGTATTTGTGCACTTGCAGCATCTACCATTTTAAAGCATCTTAAATGATTACCAATACTCAGGCCGGTAGAGTTTTTCCCTTCTGCCATGTCTTAGGCAACAGTCTCCCTGCATCTTAAAAATACATGAGGTGAGGAAGGTGAAAATAAATCCACCAAATAAAACGGCAACTAGAGCAATGGACTACTGTAATTGTAATTCCTCATAATATACAATACGATTTATAGCTAGAGTTATCAGTTTTATTTTGGAGATAGGAAATTCTGACCAAAAGGTGCAATGTATTCAAGCTCACTGGGCAAGTCAGTAGCCACAGGAAGTATTAGAACACAGTTCTCCTAGGAATCCCAGTCTAACAGTCTACCCCTGGATAAAACTATGAATGGAACAATAAGGGTGAAAGAAAGAAAATTTTTTGGAAAAGAGAGCTATCCAAATAAATAGTTTGTGTGTGTATAGATACACCTAAAAGAGATTAGGCTGATGGATCAAAATTATTTTAACAACCAAAAAATACTTATTTGTAAATGTCAATATGCAATTATTGTCATAGATAATTTATACCAGAGATATCAGTAAGACATACCTAAGTAAAATGACTATATTGCAATCAAACTTACAGTAATTGAGGAATGGCTTACAATGCTATAGATGCTTTATTTTGTTTTGTCAAACAAGTAAGTACTTCATTGAACTTGCATACTTACCTTAAAGCAGGTAACACAAAACACTTAGTATTTCAAATAGCCTTGCAAAGTGCCACCTCCCCACAGATCTAGGATAAAATAATTTATGCTAGGCAATAATAACCACAGATTTCATATATCTCCAGGTCTATACACTTCCTCATGAGCAGACTAGCAAAAAAAAAAAAATTAATGGATCATTCTTTTCAAATTTACAAAGAAATATTGTAGAACATTTAAAACAAACAATATCAAATTGAGGATTATGCTTACAACAGAAAATAATTCTAAAATTAATCTTTTAACTCTAAAAATTAAAAACTTCTAAATGTGTATATACTCCTCCAAAATACATCTTTAATCAAAATAAAGCAGTAAATTTATGCTACACTGATACAGTGCCATTTATCTGGAATGTGCAAATTCTCAAACTATACTACAACTCAAAGAAAATTAACTGAGTTGAGTTCACAGAACCTACTCTTCAAATTTGCAAAGGCAAATAAAAACCCTAAGAATATAAAGAGCACCAATAAAAACCTTGGACTTACATCTAAAAAGCTATTGCACATCTTGTTTTCCAGGTTATACTTTACTAACTGAAATAAAAAACAGGAAGCATAATTCTATTTGGTCTAATTTCAAGCCCTATTACAAAATGTTATAAATATATAATTCACTGTAATGTTAACTGGCACTATCCCAAGAAAGCAGTTATTGTTCTATACCTACTAATGTCACATGATTAATGTCATGTTTCAGTCCGTTGACTGTATTGTTCCATATTAATAGACACAAAATACACTTATTTTTAAAAAATGCTTCACTTTCAATGGTTTATGTTTCGTTTTTTTTAACTGAAGAGTAAATCATATAACCAGAGCAGAAACCTCACAGATTTTTTTCTCTCCCAGTCCTTTCTAAAATACCAGATTGAGTCACACCTTGCAATCAGGGCTACACAGCAAGATGACATGCCTGTTCAGTTTTGATCTCTCTCATGTTACTGCCTCACTGTAACTGTCTTCACTAGAACCAGTGGTTAACAGTACAGTTTTTCACTAGTGTGACATGAAATACAACTTGAGTTGCATTTTCTAACAAAATATCCACTTATATGTACGCATTTGGAGAAATTTTTGTGGTAGTAGTTACATAATACAGATAAGTTGCAAAATTAAAGAAATGTCCCCACATTCATAATACCTCCTTAACTGAAATACAACTAAGAAAACTGGTTTTTGTACCACTGTGGTTTCTATAAAAGTGGCTTCAAAGCAAGGAACTACCGAAGTTTTAGATAGCATGTGACTGCTTTGGCCGTGATGAATATTTCTCTAAACATACATTTCAAAACAAACAACAACAACAACAAAAAAAAATTGGAGCAAAATCAAACAAAAAGACCCTGGCAAAGTTTAAAAGTGACATCAGACGAATATTAGGAAATAAGATAAAAATATTCAAACTCACCTTTATTTCCTTGCCCTTTAGGTCTCTGCGCAGCAAGACGAAAGGTGTGGTAATGAGAAGGGGAAAAAAAGGGGGGGGGGGAGAAAGTGTGTTAATCAAAGACATTATCAAAGACAAGTTATTTTCAACAATCCGCGTAGGAGTAAAACCCACCACATCCTCCAAAGCCTCCAAATTCCCAACCACCCCCAGTCTTCAAACCTCCTACCCGCCACTCGAAAACCGTCTCCCGGAGCTCGCCTGGTCTCAGCCCCACGTCTGCCGCCCTCAGATGTGCCCTAAGGCCCCCAGGAGCGGTCGTTCCCCCACCCACCGCAGCTCCGCGGCCGCCCGTCTCGGCCGCAGGCTCCCGGGCAGGGCGCACGCCCCGACCCGGGCGGCAGGACCGCAGCAACTTGCGCCCAAGGCACTGTTATGGGGCCGGCAGCGGCGGCGACGGGGAGGAGCCGAAGCCCCACGCGAGGGTGGAGCTCCAGGGCTCGGGCCTTCACCGAGCCTGAGGCCTCTGCTCCCTCACCTGATCCACGCTAGTGGCTGACATTCTTCACCGCAACCCGAGAGCTGCTGCCGCTGCCGCCGCCGCCGCCGCCGCCGCTTGGGCCTCTCCCCGTGCACTCACAGCAGTTGGCTGCCGCCCTCCGCCGAGTGACTGATCCAGCCGCCGCCGCTGCCGCCGCGCGTTCAGAAGGCAGAAAGAGGGCCTCGCGCTCGGGGGTCCGTGGAAAGGGCCCTTCTTTTCGGCGTGCAGGCGCCTCTTCCCCTCTCGCTCTTCGCTCCTCGGGTCCACAATGGCGGACAGACTCCCTAGTCTCACTTCCGCTCCGAGCCTCCCTGACCTTCCGCTCTCCACTCTGACGTCCCTGCTCACCTCGCTCTTCCTCCCCCACCCGCGCGCCCGCCAGCTACCGACCTTGGCTCCGCCTGCGCATCGCCACGTCACCGGAGACGGGGACCGCGAGGCGGCCCCTGGACGCATGCGCCGGGGAGGGAGTGCGCCTGTGCGGCGGCGAGCGCCACCTTCCAGGGGCGCTTCAGTGGCTTCCTTATGTGCGGCTCGCGGGTTGCAGGACGCGCGGCGGGCGGAGGCAGCGGGAAACGGGCGGAGGCAGCGGGAAACGGGCGGAGGCAGCGGGAAACGGGCGGAGGCAGCGGGAAACGGGCGGGAGCGGGATGCCCTCGCGCTTTGGGCAGGAAGTAGGCCTGGGCGGGAGGCGGCAGATGCCTGGGACTAGAGCGGGGCTGAAGACGTAGAGCCAGCGGCGCCCACCTTAGTGGGTTGCAGCGTCGCAGCCCCAGCCGCACCCGCCCCGGGTGGGCGAACAACAGTAGCCCGGCCTCCGCCAGAGCCTCCTGAGGCCACCCAAGGCAACGTGGGCGGCTGGGTGAGTCAACCGCCCTCGGGACAGAGATGCTGGGCCTTCAGCACGCGCCAGCACGTGCAGCCAAAGTGGCTGGGTTAGAGCTCTGGGCATCAGAGCAGAGAGCAGGTTCCCCAGCCAGTGTTCGTTCTCACCAAACCCCAGGCACGTGCTCGGAATAACTCATTAATCCCTACCCTCTGGAGTCGAATTTACCACCCAATTCCTGCACTTGTGTTCCCGTCCCCTAATGTTACAAAGTAATCTCGGGAAAGATACAGATGGTTGCAGGACGTTTTTCAGTCATAAAAGTTAGTTTCAAACGAAACTGGTTCAGTTACTTTTTTTGCAAACTGACAAAACCAAAGCAGCCGATTTGCAACAGTTTGAAAGTTTGTTGAAATAACATCTTTGCAAGAAAGGCGGATTCCTTGCCTAACAGGTGTGACGTGGACTCTAAAAAAGAAATAATATGGATGACTAAATCCTTTCTTTATCAAAGCCACCGGATAACTGATGGTTGAGAAAGTATAAAATTGTTGTTCATTTTGTGTTTCACGATGCAACAGCATTTTAGAAGCACTGAGAAATATAAATGAAACTTATCTTGAGAGTCCACTGCTCCATATAAATCACCAAGAGGCATTTTTCAGATCTGGTCAACTTCCCATGCTCTCTCATTTTGCCACCGGTCCCAGGGCCTCAGCCAGATTTTCAGCTCAGGCTGATCATTGTTGCCACTTCCCAAGACTTCTCCCACGCTTCCAGTTCTTCTTCTCATTCTCTACAGTCTACCCATCCTCCACTCCTTATAGTGTGAAAGAGTTTGCTGCTACATTCTATGACTGGGGAAAGAGGATACAAGAGGAAGCTTGCGAAATCTTGCAGGCCTTGTCCTTAATTATCTTTGTTAAAAACCATAGCTTTGGAATCCAATCTGAGTTTGAATTCTGGCTCGGTTAGAATTAGTTGCATAACCTTGGGAAAGTTACTGAATTTTTCTAAGCCTTAGTTTCCTGATAAGTAAAGTAAGGTCAGATATGTACAATTCCTGGCAGGAAAACAAAAAACAAAAAACAAAAAAAAACGCACTTTCAACAAGCATAGCTAGTTTCGGATTTCTTTGCTAAATAATTACCAGAATGGTGCTAATGTCTGATGTTTATTGAGTGGTCATTATGTGTCAGGCACTATAATAATTATTTTAAATCCTCACACCATCCTTTTGTGTTAGTTCTGTTACAAAGCACTGGCACACAGCAAGGTCAAGAAACATGCCCAAATACAGCTAGTCACAGAGAGCCGGGATTTAAACACAGGCAGTCTGGCTCCAAAGCTTGTACTCTAACCACCATAAAATACCACCTAATGACATGTTTGATGAGCTTATTTTCTTTCATTCCTGCCCCTCAGCAGTCTCCTTCCTTTCTCATTGCCCTTCTTAGCACTGAGGTCTGAACTTGCAGAATGGAGTGGTAACTATCATGAAATACAAGCCCATTTAATTTAGTACTAAATATGAATTTTTAAGATTTTATTTATTTGACACAGAAATAAAAAGAGAGCACACACAGCAGGGGGAGTGGAAGAGGGAGAAGCAGCCTCCCTGCTGAGCAAGGAGCCCAATGTGGGACTCTATCCCAGAACCCTGAGATCATGACCTGAGCCAAAGGCAGTCGCTTAACCCACTGAGACACCCAGGCATCCCTAAATAAGATTTTTTTTGAAGTACATCAATGGAGACTACCTAAAATAATTTCCAGTGGCTCCAGGAGTACGCAGATGAAATTTTGAAAAATGCTGCTCTAAAGTTTTGATTCTAGACAAACTTTTTAACTTTTCTACAGGGCCACTGGTATATCAGGCTCTTGATAAACAAAACTGGCTATAAACTTGGAAAGGAGTGAGTTGGGTTTCAACCCCATTTACCCATCACCCACCTTGATGCCTTATCCAGTAGACTTCTGCTCTGTACTGCTCTAAGCAACAGCCCTGTGCTTCCACGTGACTTTTTCTATCAGTTTAAAGGAGGTTCAGCTGCAGGTGACATCACTTCCAAAATAACAGGAACTTAAGCTAGAGGTCTTTCTCTCATATGAAAGAAGTCTGGAGGTTGTCAGTCCAGGGCTTGGGCTATTGTCACAGTGTTAGGTATCCAGGCTCCTACCCTGTTGTTCCACCACCCTCATGATAACACTTCCGCCTGTGGTCCAAGATGGCTGCTCAGTGTCCTAATCACATTCCTACCAGCAGAAAGCAAAGTGAAGAAAGGCATGTCTCTTTCCTTCATGGATGTTTTGAGAAATTGTATTTCCTACTTCTACCTACCTCCAACTAACTAGAATACAGTCCTATGAAAATACCTGGTTGAAGGAAACTTGGAAACCATTCTGGGTGGCCACATGTCAGAAAGCTTACTAAGAAGGAAGAAGGGGATGATAGATCATGAGAGATAGCTAGTTAGTAGTAAACTGTGTATGCATAATTACACAGATTCACTTCCTTACTTAGCACTAGAGTATTGATTGTAGGGTTACAAATAAATTTTAACTGAGTAGGCATTTGCAAATACAGGATCCAGGAATAACAGGAATCAACTGTATTTTAAGTGACAAGAATAGTGATGGACACAATGTAAGTAATAAATAAGAGTTCTTTTTAAAAAAAGATTTTATTTATTTATTTGACAGAGAGAGAGAGAGATCACAAGTAGGCAGAGAGGCAGGCACAGGGAGAGAGGAGGAAGCAGGCTTCCTGCTAAGCAAAGAGCCTGATGCAGGGCTCATCCCAGGACCCCAAGATCATGACCTGAGCTGAAGGCAGAGGCTTAACCCACTGAGCCACCCAGGCGCCCCATAAATAAGAGTTCTTTTCTCTTTTTATAGGTTCATACTATGACAGAATTATTAAACAAAATTTTATATGAATACTGTGATTCTCTGAGTAAAATATATTAGAAAACAATGTGTAGATTAAACAAATATGTCATTTGTAGTTGATTAAAAGTGGTGGTTAAGTCATAGAATGTCAGATACAGCCTTCTAGGGAAAGTCAGATTTAGCTTAAATATTTTTAAGTTATAACATTTTTCTCAAAAAAACAATCCAATAAGATATGGCCAGAGAACCTGAATAGACATTTTTCCAAAGGAGATAAACAGATGTCCAACAGACACATGAAAAGATGCTCAACATCACTCATCAGGGAATGCAAATCAAAACCAGTATGAGCTGTCACCTTACTCCTGTCAGAATGGCTAAAATCGAAAAGAGAAGAAATAACAGTTGGCAAAGATGTGGAAAAAAGGAGCCCTCATACACTGTCGGTAAGAATATAAATTGGTGCATCCATTCACTGTGGAAAACAGTATGGAGGTTCCTCAAAAATTAAAAATAGAAGTACCGTATGATCCACTACTGGGCATTTATCCCACCCAAAAATAAAAACACTAATTCAAAAAGATATACACACCCTCATATTTATTTTAGCATTATTTACAGCAACCAAGATATGAAACTGACCTAAGCGTCCACTGGTAGATGAATGAATAAGGCAGATGTGATGCACGTACACACATGCACACACAGAAATACTACACAGCTATAAAAAAGGATGAAATCATGCCATTTGCAACAACACGGGAAGGATCTAGAAGGTATTTTCCTAAGAATAAGTCAGACTGAGACAAATATGACTTCACTTGGAATCTGAAAAAAAATGAATAAGCAAAAAGCAGAATCAGACCTATAGACAGAGGGAAAGGGACGGAGGAATGGGGAAAAAGTGGGTGAAGGGGAATGGGAGATCAAGGCTTTGAGTTATGAAATGAATAAGTCACAGAAATAAAAGGTACAGCATAAGGAATATAGTCAATGCTATTGTAATAGTGTATCATGATGACAGATGATAGCTATGCTTGTGGTGAGCATTCCATAACGTATAAACTTGTTAAATCACTATGTTGTATGCCCGACACTAATGTAACATTGCATGTCAACTCTACTCAAATTAAAAATTAAAAAAATAGTAAAAATACAACACTTTTGTCAATACAAAATCTACCATAAGCTCAAAGACTGAGTACGTGTTATTAAAAAGGATTTGTACTTCCCTGAATTTCACATATGTATCAAATAAAAGATTTTACAAAGAAAAGTACTCATTTTCAATGCGAAAATGTTGAAGAGTTCCAGTTTTGTTTTACAAGTAGGTTTTTTTTTTAAATCAGAAAATTCAAATAAAAAATTTTGATATTTCTAATAAGTCTAGCATAAGCAGTAAGATTACATTTAGATTGTAAAAGACTACAAAAAGACAATACTTGTTTGTGAATGTCATTCAAAAATCAGAAAATTTTGAAAATTTAAAAATTTTAAATTTTAACTTTAAAATTTAAAATTTTTAAATTTATAAAAATTTTAAAACACTAAATGAATATGTTAATTAAATTCTATTTAATAATAGAGTGTACAAAGTTCCTAAAACTGACCAAAAGATCTCTTCTTTAGTAAAAATAATATTGTTTCTTATTAATTGACAGATACTGAATGCTTTCTGTGATTATAGCACATCAAGAATCATTGGGGGAGTTGCAAAAAAGAAATGATCCTTATACTCAAAAGAACTTGTCTAATTATGAAGAGAAAATATTACCACATTAATGCCTCAGTTGGACAGTGATTTACAGTTTGTGAGTTACATTCTTATATGAACATCACCTCAGTCCTCTGAGGTAGGATAGGTAGTACATAGTTCATTTGCCAAAGACGAAACTTAGATCATAATTGTAGGTGATAAAATGCTAGAGCTGGAAATAAACATAGTTCTTAAGATGATTAGGCCAGTTTCCTGAACAAGGTTTAGGCAAGTTTTTGGAAAGTCCTCTGCTTTTTCCAAAATAATAAAATTAATGTGCTCAGTGCCATGGAAGTTTTAGATCAGTAGACATTAGGAAGTGGGCCTTGAAGAGTGGATAACATTTACATGGACAGTGAAAGAGGAAGAATCTGGATGGTGGGAGCATGGAGAGCAGGAGCAGGAAAGCAGTAACTCAGCAGTGGTGTCATGGAGGGGAGGGGGTCAAGAATCCTGAGACTGCTGACCTGTAAAAGTCCTGATTCTCTCCGAGTGACCTCAATAGTAACAGCACTCTTGCTCCCTCCCCTCCCCCACTCCCAATAGCGCAATGGGACTAGACACAAGAATTCTCTCCCAGGCCAATAAGAAATGAGTTACCACTGATTTCAGCCCAGCAGGGTACCTGTGGAAATAAAGGAGCTGCTCCCTCACCAGCCAGCTTCAAACCAAAGGGCTCACCTCTCCCTTCCGGGTATGGTGGCTCATTGGTCTCAGGCTGCAGGTGCAACAGTCGTAGAGAAGAAAAGGATCAAGTCCCTTGGGCTTAAGATACAGAAGGCCCGAGGGGCCTGTGCCTGGCGGCATCTATTTCTGCCATTACTGAAATGGCATGGGTAACTGGCAGCAGTCCACACATGTGAATATAGAATTTCAAACTGTTGAGAGCTGCAGAAGGGATGTTGTTTGAATTACTCATCAGCACTGGTGGAAATAATAGATGTGGGGGGTCATAGTTCCCATAATTTCATATGAAAGTATTCAACGTTGTGCTCCCCATTGTCCTTCGAGGCAGGGGCAGCTTGCAGAATCATCTTTTTATTTCCAAAAGGCTTCTCTGCCTAGAATGTCCTGTCTGAGTTCCTTCAGGCTGCTATCACAAAATAGCACAGACTGAGTAGTTTAGAAGCAACAGAAATATATTCCTCACAGTTCTGGAGTCTGGGAAATCAAGGCCAAGGCTCCAAGTTGGTCACATTCTAGTGAGGGCCCTCTTTCTGGTACATAGTGGGCACATTTTTTTTTTTTAAGATTTTGTTTTTATTTATTTGACAGGGAGAGAAAAAGAGCATAAGCAGGGGGATTGGCAGGCAGAGGCAGAAAGGAAAGGAAACTTCCTGCTGAGCAGGGAGCCTGATGTGGAACTGGATCCCAGGACTCTGGGATCATGACCTGAGTTAAGCAGACGCTTACCTGACTGAGCCACCCAGGCACCCCTGGCTGGCAGTCTTGCTGTACCTTCACTAGCAGAAGGGGTGCAGGATCTCTGGGAGTAGCGGGTCATCTTTTATAACACTAATCTCTTTCATGAGAGCTCTGACCTCATGAGTTAATTACCTCCAAAGGCCTCACAGTTCCTAATACAATCACATTAGGCATTACGATTTCAACATAAGAATTTTGGGGGACTGAACATTCAGATGATAGCACATCCTTCCTCACCTGTTACCATTTCTCATTAAGATCGGGGACGCCTGGGTGGCTCAGTTGGTTAAGCAGCTGCCTTCGGCTCAGGTCATGATCCCAGCGTCCTGGGATCGAGTCCCACATCGGGCTCCTTGCTCGGCAGGGAGCCTGCTTCTCCCTCTGCCTCTGCCTGCCACTCTGTCTGCCTGTGCTCGCTCTCTCTCCCTCTCTCTCTGACAAATAAATAAATAAAATCTTT